>JANQDE010000103.1:402054-429351 GCA_037157785.1 Cephalotes varians | reverse complement strand
ACACACACACATCCGAAATGTTCCGGGACAGCTAAATATCTCAGAAAGTATTCATTTTTGAAGAAAATGTTTTAGATAAAAGTTGTACAAAGTGATGTATTTAGTGATGTTAGCAGTTTGACTTTAAGTTGCGTCACAAAAGTCAGATCAAGGTCACATTGATTATTTTTTTCAATAAAAATCCTCATTTTCAATCGTATATTCTTGATCTTGAGAGCTTTTCAAAACACTATGATAAAGTTTCTTTTCATTATATAAATACCTTTCGAATTATGAGAGTTAGAATATCGCCAACATTAGCGCATTTGATTGTACGTTCCATAGTAGACCTCGATATACCATTGTTTCCTCTTCTGAAAGTTTCATTAAACTTCTGTTTGATTTCTCCGTAAAGTTTTTGAAGATCGCTCTAATCCCGAATGAAGCGATATTCGAATTGAGAAATTCGAAAAGGAAATGGAAGGGATATTCACACTAAAGAGGAGCCACTTAGCGCGACGCTGATTGCACACGGACGTAGCTCTTCTTTGGGTGAGTATCCTTTGGAGTCACGTCTCAGTTCTGATTCGAACTGCTAATGCCAGCGATTTTAAAAAATTGATGTGACTTTGACCTGATTTTTGTGACATAACTTGTGATGTAACAAGGTCAAACTATTAACATTATTAAATATTTTGTATTTTACAACTTTTGTTTAAAATTTTTCTCAAAAATGTATACTTACCAAAATATTCAGCTGTTCCAAAACATTTCAAACATTCTGCGCGCGCGCGCGCGCGCGCGCCCGCACACACACACACACACACACACACACACACACACACAATTTTATATACATATATAATTTTATTTTATAAAATTAATATACACTAAAAAAAGTATATATTTTATATCGTGCTTAAGTTGTAAGGATATAGACTAATACAACGATAGATACTTCTCTCCTTTTATTCATACACTTGGGGTTTAGATAATTTATCACAATAAGAGAAATATATATAAGAGAAATATAATACCGCACGATGTGACGTAGCTAAAACATATCATTCGGTAACATAAACCGAAAATATGATGAGAGGGAGAGTGAGGTTTAAGTAGTCATATAACTGGATTTTATTCTTAATTGACAATATTCTTTCCAAGTGATAAATGAAAGTTTCTTCGCCGTTCTGTTTCTTTTTTTTTACAAGTTAAAACACAATCTATACTTACATATTAAATGTAGCAACATTTAGATTAACACTACGTAGCGAGTTATGATGCACATTAAAAGCGATTTGCAGCTCTCACATTTTATGTACCTTGCTTTGTCATCCGTCGATATAAAGGAGAAACTCCTACCGTGGGGCTGTAATCGCAATTGTAATTCGCCTTACAACTTTCCTTCGCTCGCTGAATATCAATCAACAAACTTTAACACTTTTTTCAAGATCTTCATGATTGAATCGCATCGATGTAATTTTAGCATTTTCTCCTTAACTGTATAGTGACACAATTACAGAAAAAACATATCATTTTCTAATAAAGTATATTTTCTATTAATAACTATATTACAAAAAAAACGCGAATTTTTTAATTGCAAGTACACTCAGCATAAATTACAGCGATATCCATGATCCAAAATTAGATTAATAATAAAAATATAAGTACGAGGAATTAATCAAATGGTTGCATTTAGCACAAAATATGGGAATACCGATCCGAGAGTTCACAATTCGCTTCTGTTAAAAATATGTCAGTGAAAGTTTTTGCAACGAAACTGTGACAGAATTGCTGAATGCATTCGTATCGGAACATCGTGATATTGTTACTAAAAATGCAAAGTTTCTCAACTACACGGAGCTGAACGATAATGGAAACTGAATGAAATATTGCGTCGACTGTCAATGGACGAAATATATCGTTTTACCATTCGCGTGATAATTATATCACATTACAGAACATTTGAAAATTAAGAAGAAAATGCCATCGTTTCGGACAAGTGACAGACGCACGCGTAAAAGTAGTAAAACTTTTGGAAAATCCAGAAAGCAATCATTCTCTTTGCGCTTTATTTTAAGTAGAAATACGTAGAAGAAGAGGAAGAAGAAGAACAAGAGAGAATAGACTATCGCCGCACGCGAGACTTTCTTTCCTTCCGATAAATGATATTATACCTCCAATGTACGCCATCTAAGCGGATTACATCTTTATTTATGTATATCTATGTACAGGAATAAAATGAGGACCGCCCCAGCCGGACCACAAAAGAAATCGGCCCCGCCAGAATCGACCGGCCGCTCTAATATTCTCTTTTAGTCTCTCTAATCGTGTTCAACAGTAACAATTAATAATAATATTATCCGCGCGCGACGCGGCCGGCTTTTGTGGCGGGCGTGCAACGGGATTTCGCTACGAGATATACGAGACTTACGACGGCGTGATAATTATTGTTTACCCCCTTACAAGCTAGGTCCTTTGTGTGAGTTTGTCGCTCGAGCGTCGTCATTATCAGGGCTGTGAGTCGAGTCAGGGCGGCACAGAGAGGTCGGTATCTCGGCGAAGTATTCGCTTCCTCTCTCATTCTCTCTCTCTCTCTCTCTCTCTCTCTCTCTCTCTCTCTCTCTCTCCTTTAATAATATCTTCCACGCTTAAAAACATAAGATTTTGCACGCAATGTGGCTGAAATGTAATGTTATGTCAGGAATTTTTAACAATACTTATTTATTTTCAAACAACAAAACTGCTTCTTCGAAAAAAAAATAAAGTGCCGATGTTAAAGCGAGCTACATAGCAGTCACATACCTGAATTATGCAACTCAGAATATCTATCCTATTATTCACGATGATAAATCTTGTGACTTCTTTCTTTATTTATAATCGAATCTCTCGTAGCTGAAAGTCAGTCAAGCGGCCATGAATTACGTATGTATGTGCGACGAACGTAGGTAGCGATATTTTGCCCAATATCAGAAAAACAAACAGTTAATATTATATTTCGAAGGATCTTGAAATGATTACATTATTAACTTTTCACTTTATTCATCTCTTCCAGGAGAAATGTGTTCGACATAAATGTATTTATGTCAAACGCTCATGTCATCGCGCAGAGATATTTCGTGGCGGGCTAAAGCTTTTTGGCACCGAGTTTAATCCGCCCTGACTTTTTTCTAGGACTACAAAATTCGACGTTATCAACTAGATCCGGTGAGTAGTTAAGCGCTTCACGCTCGTCCCAAGTAAGAAGCACATTGATCCGCTTCTAATTCCGTTACAAGTTAATTAGCTTTATCGTAATTCTATCAATGTTATACGTCCTACGATCGGTCTGCTTGCGCATGAACGAAAACACGAAAAGACTCTTAAGCGGTATCTAGACGATCATTAATCAATATTTGATACTACACAACGTTATTGATCGTCTGGAGACAATATTGATGATATGTGCAGTATGTTATGCCAATCAAAATTTTTTTAAAACATTGTGCAATTTGTAAAAATGTTAATCAGTCTATGGATACTATTGCGCAATAAGGCCAATTTATGATGATCAACACTCATTTTTAACGTTAATAAATCACGTTATCAGATTTGACTGAATAGCGAAACTTGAGTAATCACTTTTGATCACATGATCTATCTTCTAAAAGAACTAAATATAAACCCATTTCTCGTTCGTTATCACAGGTAGAATGATAACCGTTCTATTTAAGGAAGTGCTATCCAGTTTAAAAATTTACGGAATTTGTCTTCACTAAATCTCGAGTGATCAGATGTCGACTGTCATAAAAAAAAAAAAACTTTGTCGGATCGATACATGTCGCTAACGATAATTAGATAAGGTCAAACGTCAAACTCATAACAAGAAAGCTACATTATTATATAATTTAATTGAAAGTAACATGAAATTGTTTAGGGAGGACATCAATAATATTGTACAGGACATACATAATATTGATCGTCTAGAAGCCGCTTTACTGTTTACGCAGTTGAACCATCTTCGTCCACATGTTTATCAGAATCACGAAATGTTTTGCACAATCAAATCAACTTGCATTTACACGATGGATTTGACGTAAAGACGTCAATCGCGTCAGCGCAGCGTTTGCGAAATTTGTGGTTTACATTTCGGTCGCGCAATTGCAACAAGTTTACCGTCGGTCATCGGTAGACGCGATTTATTCGGATTAAATTTCGGTATCGGGAACACCGAGCAGCGATTTAAACTCTAATTATAAAATTTATACGCGAGCGCGCGCGTTACGTTTTCGAAATCGAATTCAGGTATAACGTGCAATAATTGTTGAACGTTAATATTGCGATTCTGTTCGAAACGTTTCCACTAATACGAATTCGCGTGTAAATTCCGTGTCTGCGATCAATTATTTATATCTTATCACGCGTACGCGGCATAATCAACGAGCGCAGTCACGTCATAGCGTCGAGAGCGCATCCCCATGCACGCGTATCCACACACAAGCACGCACGCACTCGCATTATACATACACACTAACGCACACTTGCGCGTACTCATGAATTTGGCACTTATTACGCGATAAATTATGTACATAGATCTTAACTAATCGGGAGTGAAGCACCTCAAGGAGAAGTGACATCGTCGATCGGATCGCGGCGCGATCGACGCCGGACGTGCTGTAAAATGTTTATACAAATAACGGAAATGAAGATTTTATACATTGAGCTATGTACAGTCGTCTTGCACTCTGCGCGTCGAATTTCCTCGCCGCGTTAATCGCTATAGACGAGCGCGAGGGAAGTCAGTCGTTCCCTCCCCAATTTGCGAACAAATTCGGCGCGCGTGATTGCGATTAATATTAAAATTTATAAACCTTTCTCACTTCCTTTGAGCACCAAAAATGTTTTATCCCATGCAATCCTTACGTAAACACTCGATACAATGATACATTAAAGTAAGCGATAATACTTTCAACGTGTTTCACGATTTGCGTCACATATCTGGGCAATATCTGTACGCCGGATTTGCTCCTCGTCGCATATCATCGCGAAAAAATCGCGCCCTTTGCGGAAGTCGAACCAGTGCGGCTCACATTAATTCCCTTGCAAAAAAGTTCGTTGTTCCGTATTTTACCGCATGTAATATTACGTTCTCATTTCATCTTTGGATAACTTGCCGATGATGTTCTCGCCTCGATTTATATCATGGATTCCTTCATCTTGAATATAATACGTTATTAATTTAACTGTAATTAATATACTCAATAAATAATATACATATATAATATATATATAATATATATATATATATATATATATGTATTATATACATTGATATATATATTAATAATATGCTTGAATCTACGCAAAAGCATCGATGAATACTTATATATAATTTATCTATAGGACATTTGCATCCAATTAATGCACAATTTAATTTTATGTCATAGTATTTATGTGGGTCATATTTGCACAATTTGCTTCAGTCCCACCATCAAGTCCTACAACTCAGTAGAAACAAATTACGTAAAATATAACGTCATCCCGAGATTTACATACGCAGCACGTGATATATAAGAGAGATTACGTTTTTTTTAAATCCTTTGATGATCATCGCGACATCAATTGTCGCATATCTACACTCTAAAAAATATCGATGTGAACTTTTATCATAGCTTAAATTATACTACTGCGTGTCTTTTGTCCATATTCGCGCTAAATAAACGTCATTAAGTAAAATTTCTGATTGTGGATACGGAAAAGTGTGTGTAGGATCTCGGTCTTTTTTTCGAATTATTCAACGGTAATGTTTGTAATAACCATCCAGATAGCAAGCATCCAGATAGCAAGTCATTTTGAGGTCAAATACTTATTTTGTACGAATGACATATGACTAAAAAGCGACCATTGATCTTAATTGACATTTATTCTTTGTTATGACGTAACATTTTGATTTTGCTTCTCATCATCATTTTGTGACGTCATTTTGGTTCATGCCATATATTTTGATTCTGTTTTTCGGCTAACAAATATATAATTTTGATGTTGCGATTACTGATTAATACCGATGCAAAACACATAAACTATCAAAGCTTATTCATCATTAGATTAAATGAACAATCAAATTAATAATTGATATATACTCGGAAAGAATTTACTGACGTATCTAAAAATTTAGTTGGGTACGGATCTGAAAATAATTTTGTCGGCCCATCAAAATAATTATATATAGAACGCTTAAATATTTTTGACAATGCCGCAAAATGTTTTAGCATATTAACAATCAGTTTGAACCAGTTTTTCTACATAATTATTTTGGTCCAAAATTATTTTTAGATCTATATCTAGTTAAATTTTTAGATACTTCAGCAAAATCGTTTTTCATGTGTAATTAGATAAATAAATGCAGAATAAAACAACAATTATCTGCGTTTAACAAAAAAAAATTAAGAAAGTTAATTAACCCTTTAGCTACTGTTGGCCCCTAAAGGCACTTTAAAAATTTGATTTCGGTGTACTATTAGCGCCTATAGGCTTGACATAATTTGGTCCGTTGACCCGAAAGGTGCCTATAGGCGCTCAATTTACGTTGCTCGAAATGTATTAAAATATGAATATAAGTGCAATTCAATGTTTTGATTATTTCAATATACTTTCTCAGAAATGCACGCTGACGCAAAATTCCGCCGTTCTCAGTGTAGGTCGCAATTGATTTTCTGCCGTAGCCAAAGGGTTAATATAAATACATAAATGTATATATACATATATATATATATATATATATATATATATATATATATTCCAAGTAGCAAACTGACATTATCTAATCTAAAAATTTCATTTTTAGATCATATTTAATAATAATTATTAATTATTTTTTAATTAAGTAATAATTATAATTAAATAAGTACATTAATATACTGTCTCTTTCTGCATGGTCGTGTTCTCTTTATTTAAATAAAAAATATAAGATATACTATTCCGCATGTGTGAAAATTAGTGAAAACTGTAGTTTGTATTTATATATGAAAAAAATGTACTTGAATTATACATGTTTTATCTTTTTGATGTCATCTATTGAACTAATTTGTCATAAGTATATCCACATTAACATCAAATATTTATGGATTATCAGGAAGTATCAGTCTCATATGATCATAGAAGTAACAACAAGTAGATATGTATATGGTTTGGAGTGAATAAACATCTTTTTTTTCCTAAGTACCTTTTTACTTATAATTGCGTCATTATTTTGTCGTTATAATTATCTGTAACATTAAATCGTCATTTTTACGTGTTGAGAATAGCAGTCAGTGTCATCAATTACGATGATCAATGAATAACTACATGACAAAGAAGTTTAATACAAATAATCATTAAATATGATTTGCAGAATATTTTTATAATAATATATAGTCAGGAATATTATGTTTGTTTTATATTATTATTTAATTA
Organism: Cephalotes varians; assembly: GCA_037157785.1. Lineage (NCBI taxonomy): Eukaryota > Metazoa > Arthropoda > Insecta > Hymenoptera > Formicidae > Cephalotes > Cephalotes varians. The sequence goes on along the minus strand of JANQDE010000103.1, from coordinate 421,941 downwards.
ATTGAATAATTCAATAATGAAAAGCTTACTATATAGAGACCTGTTTATAATTTTAAGTTTTAATATGAGATTAATATTATCTCATTTAATATTAATTATTGTAATTTTAAAATCTAATATCTTATTTTACATTACAAAAAAGTAGTAAAAAAAGTAACAAATTGTTTCTTTTTAATTAACGATAACATATAAGTTAATTTTTTCAAATATAAGATTTATTCAGATTAAATGAAAAATGCGAATTATAAAGATAACCTCATGTCTCTTCTAACGATTAAAATTTGAAGAAAATGCTCAAATAATGATAGGTGCATACACATATCTATCATTATTTAAAAAACAGGATTCTTGAAGCATCATAAATTCTTTCAAAAAAATGTACAAAAAATGTACAAAAAATGGCACAATCTTCTTACTCGCATCTTAATTCTCTTTTGAAGAAGATTTAACTACAAAAAAATGATTTTCACATCTGTGTCATCCACATTTGCTAACAAAATCACATACATAATTTTTGCTTTCCACTTTTCTTGCTGCGTAATTTAATGAACATTTATTGATAGATCAACTATCGCGAATTTTATTGTAATTGATTGCATAGAAAATTGCATGCCCTTCCAATATGATTTCGATGAAGAACATTTTTACTTTTGTATAAAGGAGAAACTAACATGTAAAAGAGAACAATGTGGATTAATGCTTCTTTTTCTTGTCTACATTTTAATAAGAATTTCTACTTTAGATCGAGATAAATTTTCTGAGATTTTCTTCTCAAAAAGAAAAATTTAGGCTAAAAATAAAACGATAGAAGATTTTTCGTTAAACAAAATTATACATACATGAAGTCACTCAGTACTTACTCTCCAAGTAGTAGACTGAAGACGTCAAAAAACATCATAGAGACGTTGATTTTTTATCACTTTACGATGTCAATGATTAATGATGGGCATTAATAAGATGTTATTTCTTAGACGTCATTTTTAGGTTGTCTTCTCATTATAGTCTTTTTGATACTCTACTGTCGCTAGATGGTATCATTTCTCGTATAAAATCGAACACTCTAATATAATCAAAGTTTGTATAACCGAGGTTCGAACATGTCATAATTTATACATGGTTCATGCTTAGTATGAGCCATCATTGTGTTTTTATATCAAGGAAGCTAACAAATATACTAATATATGATAGTATTTAGGAATTCGGTGTTTAGAATATTTTTTTGATTATTGCATTAACGTTTCAGAAATATGAATACAAACATTTCGTGTTAGAGAAATAAGGATCAAACGATACTTGGAACATTAAAAACGTAGACTTAAGGTCATATATAATCCTGTTTTTGCCGTCAATACATCAAAATGTCCAATGGATGTAACAATGTCATTTTTAGATCTCATAAAACTTATTTAGGATCAAGGACATTTCATTAGTTATTTTGTGAAAATTTGATGTCATTTAGATCGTTCCTGGTTCGATTCGGAAAGAAGAAAAAATGTAGAAAAACCATTTACTGAGCGTCTAGTCGAATGTGATAGGTTTTACTTTTCGAGGTTTTGCATTTCATGACATTCAATAGCCGCCAACTTTAACCCCGATCTATAGATGTAGTAAGTCTTAAGCCATAAGAAATTGACTAATTACAGTCGAATGTGAGGAGAATAATGATCAATTTCTTATGGCTTAAGGTTTGCTACATCTTTTGTAGATCGGGGCTAAGCCGAAGGTGTGTTCCATTTAATATTTGCAACATTCATTTATCCTTTAATATTTAAATAACAAAAATGAAATGATTTCAAGAACGTGCGAGCGTCAAATGGAACACAGCCTACCTAGATCTGGTATAGTGGACGCATCATTGAAAAAAGATGGCTATGGTCATTAGCGTTCATAAATTGTATAAATGATGTCTGATGTTCCTTTTTGAATGAATGAATTTTTCCCATAAACCTTTATTGGTTAATTATGTTATTTTGAGTTTGACGTCACTTATCAGATCGTCATTTTAACGTCATTAAGTCATCAAATTTTGGTCCATCACTGACTATTACTGACATCACTAATTGAAGGCTTAATGACGTTAAACTGACTGTTTAATGTCATAAATAAATGATCATACTCACGACAAAATGACGTAATTAAAACCAAAAAGATACATAGGAAAAATTCACGGCATTCACCGATCCCAAGCGACATATATACCTAGCATTGCTTAGTCTCTTGTATAGGAGTGCTTTTATAAAATGATCGTATAGTGCCTTCTATTAATCTATTTAACATAAGTCGATACAAATATCGTTCTGTCTTTATTATTTAATACTAAGAAAGACTAAGGATGATGTTTGTGTCATTAAATAGAAAGCACCCACTTGTAATGACTCATGGACACTTGCTAATGGATGCAAATGTACTCATGACAAATCAGTTTAATAGATGATATCAAAAAGATGAAACATTTATAGTTTAAATACATTTCTTTCACACATGAATACACACTAATCAATTTTCTATATATATATCATAATTTTTCTAATTTTTATACATGCAGAATATTATTTCATCTTTTTGTTATTTGTTGGAATAAGAAAAACATAACTAGAAAGAGCAAATAATATGTAATCATAATTATTACTTATAATTATAATTAAAAAATAATAATTATTAATATTAGGTATCCAGAAAAGCTTTTTCACCGTTTTCTCAAAAAATTAAAGCAAAAAATTAACGTAACATTTTTATTTTAAAATAAATTTATTCATCAAAATATAAACCTTCACATTTTATAACTTTCTTCCAACGGTTTAATAACTTATAAATACCGTTTTTATAAAAATCTTTTGTTAATATTTTATAAAAATATTTTATTAAAATCTTTTGTTTCATCGCGGAAAAATCTTGACATTTCTTTCAGATCACTTTCATTATTGAACTGCTTGTTTCTCATATGATTATCCAGATTTAGAAACAAGTGAAAATCTGTCGGTGAGAGGTCTGGTGAATACGGTGAATGGAATACATAATCTCCCATTCAAGTTCGGCTATCTTGTCATGAATCATCTTTGCCACATGAGGGCATTAGCCTAAAGAAACATAACTTTTTTCCTGTTTACCAATACTGTTTCTTTCATAATTTTTCCTGAACTTTTTCTAACTGATCATAATAGATGTTAACAGTAATAGTTTTTCCCACTTCTAAAAACTCGTAATGAATGATTCCAGCGGAAGTCAAACAGAATTGTGATCAACAAAAATCGGCAAGAACTTTTCTGGATATCTAATATTAAATATATCCTAAAAATGATATTTTTGTGATAATATATCAAATATTTAATAAATTTGTTTTTTCAGCATTACTTAATTGATTCATATCGAATGATAAAAAATGAACTTATAAATCAACATTACAATATTATGTAAAAAAATTTGACATCAAAATGACGATAAATAATGTCGACTGTCTAAAATGTACATGTGTGTTTATGTATTTATATAAATTAACTTTACTTTTTTTGTAAACATAGATAATTGTATTTTATTCTATATTTATTAATCTAAATATATATTAATTATTAATTTTGGAATCCCTAATCAATAATCTTTGATAGTTTTCTATTTATATGATGTATTTTACATCGGTATTAATCAATGAAAAATCAAATTGTAAAATCAAAATTACATATTTATTCTAACCGAGAAACAGAATCAAAATATTTTTATATATTGACCGAATTATATATTGACCGAATGATGACGAGAAGCAGGACCAAAATATTACAACCGTCATAATGACGGTACGGCATCAGTATAACGTCATTTAAAACCAATAGTTGCTTTTTGATTTATACGATATCATTCGTATAAACATGACTAGTATTTGACGTGTGCTTGCTACCTGGGGAGGTATGTGTGCACATTACTAGCGTCAAAATCACATCGATATTTTTTAGAGTATATAAACAGTAATATTACGATCGATTAGCATTTCGAGTAAACCGTCCCCTGTATATGTATACCTTGTTTTGTAAAATTTCGCAAAATCCTAAGGCATTCCAAGCAACTAAATTGTCTGCACGGATCTTTGAAATCCGAAGGCTCTAGTACTAGCCTTTGACCTTGTCGGTAGAACATATAGGGATCCTCGAAATAATCCTCGTCCACGTCTTCCGAATTCGCGATAAATTAGCATTTATGTGCGGCATACAACGAGGTTGGATGTAGCCGCGTGTCCGGCGAGTCGTCGTGTGACAGCGCAATAATACCACCGCGTATCAGTATGCGATTTAATATCCACGACAAAATACCGAGTGCCGCGAAATTTATAGCGGTATTTCCCGATAGTTGTCCGAACGGAAACGACTGGGCCGGCCAATTTTGTCGTACCAATCTGGCGATTATGAGGCGCTGCGGCCCGTAAAAGTGTGGACCACGGACCGCCGGACGGCCCGCGCTTCGTAATTCTGGACAATAGATGCCCGCCCCGCGGGGGTGAGACGGGAATGATGCTAAATCGGGAGGGTCGGACAATGTTTGACCGGCTAGGTGGTGCGCGCGGCGCGATAACCGGCAATACTTTTACGGCCGTCATCCCATTATGAATGGGCCGTGTTAAACGAGGCGGGAAAAGCTCGCAAGTACATCGCAAAGTGATGATACAGGCTGTGTATAACAGGATCCCCTGTATATATGTATATATAACGACGCCTCGCCTCTCTCTTGCTCTTCCCCCTTCGACCCCGCTCGCACCCTCTTTCTCTCGCGCACGACGCAACTGGCCATCCTGTTATTTCTCGCGTTCCCTGTTGCACTTACCGGTGCTCTACGATTTTACGTGCGTTGCAAGAGCGCGCGCGTTGAAGCAGCATTCTCGTTTGTATCGCGCGGAAAATAAACACGCACGCGAAAACGGTACACAGATAAAGATCCAGCTTAGGAACGGACGATTCGCACATGTCGACGTTCTATTCTACTCGACGTTGTGCCGAAAGTATCGAAGTTTTGTTGTGCAGTGATTTAATAAATCTTTTTTTGAAAGAAAATCGTTAAGCCCAGTATTCATAGTTCCTATATTTAAAACTGTTTTAAGTATAATCTTAAGATGTCATAAGCTAAAGCCGTATTAGCATTTTAAAACATTACTAAGCCGGTCTTAAAATAAGAACGGACTGTGAATATCTAAGATGCTGATAAACTTCTAGATAACGAATTACTTAGATCTATGAAATTTCGTTTACATACCATAATAAACATAAAAGTATATATTAAAATAATTAAGGAAAGAATGTAATCTTTAACACAAAGCTTATTTCACTTGAGATCAAAATATACTTCCGGAGATCTCGTAAAATGAATAAGAAGGAAGACTAAACAGAAGGGGAGCGAAATGCAACAGATTGGATTGCAGATTTGTTTAAGGACAACACTTTGGCGCCTGCATCCTATTACGAATGGCTTGCATTAAATGAGGCGGTGAGAGAGCCCGGCAACTATATGGCGAAGTGAAGAGGCGCGCTCCGTATAACAGGATTTTCTATTTCGTCTCCCTTTCGCGCGTCTCTCTCTCTCTCTCTCTCTCTTTCTGTTATCTCACTGTTATTCTATGATCTTGCGTGCATTGTGCTCGTTGGGTGAAAAGTAACATTGCGAAAATACCTCACGCGCGTTGTACGCTGAAGATAAAAAATCCGGCCTGACAACCAATTTCGCGTAGCGGCATCATATCACACAACCGGCGCACGTCAGCAAATTTAAGGGGTGTCTGAATCGTAAGAAATTCGGTATAACCGGCCGGGAAAACGCTACCGTATCTCGTAGCAATCACGTGCACACAATAATATGATATCACGATATGATATTCGGTATACAGTCCAGCAAATGACCAATAAATCTATGCCGACATATCATATATAAAAACAGAACTAAAAGTTTTTAAAAAAAATAATCATGTAAAAAAGCTTCGATCTTTGATGATTTGCACATTAAACTGGTTGTTTTAAATCAGAATTAATAATTGTTCGCGGGTAACGACAGAGAAGCAGTCTCTAGATGATCAATATTATTAATATTTGATATTATTTGATAATATTTGATATTGCACAATATCATTGTTTAGAGAACTTATTGAGATTTGTGCTATATATATATGTATTACATCAATCAAAAGTTCTTTGAAATATATTGTATAACTTGTGAAATATTGATCTGTCTGTGACTATTGCGCAAGATATTTATGACATTCATTTTTAGCGATAATAAGCGTTATTAAAATTAATATTTGATGATGAGTAAAACTTGAATGGTCACTTTTGATCACGTGAATACTTTCTATTTTCTAAATCAATCTATTTTCTAAAAAAATAATCATAATGCGCCCTTTTCTCGCTTGTTATCATACGTAGAACGACAGCCGTTAAGAAAATCCTATCCAATTTAAAAATTTACAGAATTTTTCTGCACTGAATCTTGGATTGCTCGATGATGAGATGTTGATTAATCCTTGTCAGAAAAAAGTTTTGTCGAATCGATATATATATATATATATATATATATATATATATATATATATATATATATATATAATAAGAATTAGATGAAGCCAAAGTCAGACGTTAATGCATAACAAGAATTAGGCTAAATTATTGCATAATTTGATTAAAAGTTATATGATTGAGTGTTATATTGAATTGTCTAGAGGGGGCATCAATAATACAGTACATTATAATTTTGCAAAATAATATTGATCATCTAGGGGCTTTACGCCCTTCGTCATTTATAAAATTCCTTCAACACGCAAGTTTTGCTAACTCACGCTTCCAGTCAAATTCCTTGATAATAGCTTCGATAATACAAACTTTCGCGTCGGTGCAGTTAATCGTTCTTACATCTCTCGAATCGCGATCGCTTTTCACGCGGAAAATTGCGCTCCCGCGCGACGAACGGAGCCGTTAAAGCAGGAACAAAAGAAAATGAAAACAAAACACCAGCAGATTGAATTCATTCGGAGACAATACTTAGGCGGTCGTAACCCGTTACGGACGGATCGTAGTAAACTGGGCGTGAAATGCTTTGAGAGTGCGGAGAATTGGAATTACATTTTATCGCAGGCTACGCGAATCGATATGGAGAATGTCAATCTACCGAAAATAAACATTGCTGGAGTGCATTTGATCGAATGGCACGTTGCTATATAAAATCGCGTGTAAAATAAATTATTTGCCAGAAGATGCATTCTGCTTTATATCGTAAATATGTCTATTGATATCTAACGTCACAAACTTGCTTTGTTCGAATATTTCGATAGTGGCGCAAATGCACCGAAATGGCGAAAAGAGGAAAAGAGTGGGAGGGATAAATGGCGCGAAGAGAGTTTTCGCTGAGCGGAACAAATATTACAAGACGCGCGAATCGTCACGGCAGAAATTACAACGTAAAAGTACTTTTACGTAATGCAAAATAAATGTTTTCGTTGGGACGAAAGGTAAATCTTCGCAGGCGCATTCGGGCAATATCGCAGGGGACGAGCTTTTCTCATGGAAATAGAATACATTCCACGTTGTCGCACGCTGGATATGACGACAATCGTTTAAGCTACATTAATAGCCGGTAGAAGCGCTGTGCATTGTCGCGGACACAACGGAAATGTTTAAAATAGCTTTAACGTCCCAACAAGCAGCTGATACAACGAAAAATTGTAACGGCGCATTAACCGCAGATATTCCGGCGATTCGATAACGACAATTAGATAGTCGATAGAAATTAATGGCGTTTAACTCGTAATTAATACGCGACAAAATAATATTTGTTTTGCACTATTTGTTTTGAAGCTTGAATTGTGAATGTGTTGATAATAAGTTACGTAAACGGTTTCTTCTCGAAGAGATTTGAAAATTAAAAATACCTCATGCTAATGCCGCGGTATATTAAACCCATTCGTGAACATTACTTTTCTTCCCCATTGCATAATTGCGTAATAAGGAGGATACAAAGTACATCGTAAAACTCCAACATTCGCCATTGTCTTTCTTCCTTCGCTCTTTGTTCCAACAGGAAAATGTACGCGAAATAAGCTCTACATTAAGGAAAATAGATTCTAATGTCTATAATTAAAGGGAAATTAGAACATCGCGAAGAACGTGATTACATGGAATATGGAATATAAATTCTGACACAGAGAACAGAATTAATTAACTTTATAACGTAAAAATCGATAGTCAACTTTAAAGTTCTCGCTGTAACACATGATTACAATGTAACTAACAAAAATAAAAATAAAATAGAAATAAAATTGGTCATTTTTACAACATATTAAAATAGAAATAGAGAAACGATAAATTTTGATATATTGTCAGGTTTTTGATGAAACTTGGAATATCAATATTTAAATTCTAAAAAAATATCAAAGTTGATGTTTTTATTTAACTTACTGCGGAATTCTACGAATATATTCACCAATTTTATAACATCATTAAAATAACATATCTTGTTTTAATTTACGTTGTTTCATTACAAAAATTCTTATCGTTGTTTATAAAAATGTAGTTACAGTGCAATATAAATAATATATATTGTAGAAAATATTAAAAATAAAAAATGAATACGCGTTTATTAAAACAATTTTCTGACTGTTAATTAGAAATAGATAACAAAATATTGTTTTTGTCTTTAAATCATTTTGAGAAAGAAATTATAAATAGAAACGTAATTAGAATTCTGATTAAATAGCTAACAAAATCTTATATTGTTAATTAAATCGTCATAGATGGAAATATCGCAAGAAGTTATAGTTGATAATTACTTTCATTCAAATGTAAGATAAGTTGATTTCATTCCGTATTTTTCGTGAAATTTGTAATTTCACATTCACTTCATGTTTTTCTTGGAATTTATGAAATGCTTCGAACAAAAAACACTTCAAAAGTATAATTAGATATACATCGATATTTTATGCGTAAAAATATCCCGATGCATCTTTCTTATACATTTCGAATACTTTATGATTTTGAAACACTAGGCTCTTTAGAAAAAAAAGTGTACGCAGCAGCTTTTAAAAAATAATCGCTTAGATCCTGAAATTTTATTGCTGCCTCTTCTTGCACGGGCGAGGCTCTTAGAAGAGCGTCTTTTTACTGTTGCTATAATGAATACGGACATAAATTCCCGTCGAAACGGAAGGCGCGTACCAAGCTTTCCGATTTAATACTTAACAGCCTCATAAAATGTATCTCGCTTTAAATTTGAACAGATCTCCATCCATAATGCAAATGTAAGATTCGAGGACATTGCTCATTTCTATAAAACGAAATATTGACTTGTATTAGTCACTATAAACAAAACTTACATATAAAAAAGTAAAAATAGTATAATAATAATAAATATATATATGAAATGTATATGCATAATATATAAATATGTATAATATATAAATAAGACATAAATATAAAAAAATATCTACCGAAAAAAAGATATAATAAATTAAAATATTACGATACATAAACAATCTTTAGAAGCATTCATGATTAAAACAATTTTTTTTATCAACGATATAAGTATGTTTTAAAATATAGATATGCCTTATTACACACGTTTTCAAAATAATGAAAAAAAATTACAAATTATTCTAGATCACATTTAAAAATAATAAGAAAATTTAACAATGGTTTAGAACTTGGATCAAAAATTATTTCAATAAAAAATAGAAGAAATAGTTTTTATCTAATAGAAATGTAATTAAAAAATAACATAAATCTCAATTTTTTTATATAAGTACTTTAAATAAACAAATAAATAAATTCTGTTTATTTGCACAATAACTAATCCCTGCATCGCAATGAAACTATGTATAAATCACCCTGAATATTCAAAGACTTATACAAAAAAATAGAGATTATGTCATTATTTTTTAAATTTTAGTATAACAATAAACAATTATAACAATAAAAAAAATAACAAATAAAGTGTTCTTAAAAATATAATTATTCATACAACTTGTAAATGTGTGTGCGCGCACCTGCGCGCGCGCGCGCGCGCGCGCGCGTGTGTGTGTGTGTATGTGTGTGTGTGTGTATACGCATATAGTTTATTTAAAATATAAATATTAACATATTTTTCCAATTTCGATTTACTTTTTAAAAGCAGGGATTATACGGAGATGATACATTCTTAAAAGGAGATTATTATGACATTCAGATTGAATTAATCATTTGTAAACCATCAATCGACAATTTAAATTCCATAAAAAATAAATAAGTGTGCACACAAATGAAGGCATCACATTTTAATAACAAATAACACTTTTGACACGCTAAAAAAATAAAATGTAGAAGGTACACATTCACGACGTAAAGCGAACACGCGGACTGACGCAGAATGGACCGTTCGCGTTGCAATTTGTTCGTGAAAAAAAAATTCGCGTTTAACGATAACCAACCTCGTTCACGCGACAAATCGTGTGGTATGCGCATCGGGATTGTCGTTTCGCGAACCGTAATAGCTTCAAAAATGTTCGGAATACACACACGGTGCGCGGTTGTTGACAATCGCTGTGGCAAATGCGTCGTATTTTCTGCTTATCGCAATTATTAATTGTAATATTTTTGCGATTAATTCAGCTGTTTATCCAAGAACGAGCGATCGCTTTTCAAAAATTTTAAATTAATACAATGTTTGGAACTTAAATATTTATATTATTTTAAGTAATGTATCTATCTCCATATACATAAAATATGCTTTATATTTTAACGATGACTTAGATTCAAATTTCTTTCAAATGTCAAAGACACTAAAATAATCTTTAATGTATAATGATATTCATGAAGAACCAAGTAAGTCAAGTGTCACGAACGCGATGGAATAATGGACAGCCATTTCCCGCTTATAATTCGATCCACTTTATTTTCACAGAAATCTAATAACGCGCTTAATTACTAATAACAAATTTCTTGAAAATTTTGACGAGGGATGAATTTCTTTTTGACAATCTTAATAGTCGGCGGGTATTCTCGATCCAAATTATCCTACAAAACCGTCACTTGTGGCAGTCACAGATCTTGAAACTCAAGTTTCATTGATATTTAGACAGATCTATCCCGTGGGATGTGTCCCTCTGTAACCGCGATCGCCGCCGCGGTAAAGCGCGTATCGTCCACGATATACAAATATACAATGCATCGGCAACGGATATATACGTATACGCGTTTATGTGCGATACATAATCGCGGAATGCGATACATAAACGGACACGCGCGTGCGCGAGTGTAACGACGTTCACCGAGCAGTATCTCTGTTACGCCTGGATTGCCGTGGACTGTGGCCGCGCTCACGCATCGCTTAACATAATCCCCCATTCGACCGGGACTACATAGATTACGGAATGATACCTCCGACGGACGCTGTACAATTATATCGGCGCGGTATTGTACGTTCCGGCGTCGCGATGCGCGTGAGCCTCGCGCCATGCACGCGTGCATTTCCGGAGAGGAATCGAGATAAAGGATCGGTCAAGGTGTTTCGATGTCCAGACGAATGACCTCTACGAGGAAAATCCGGGATCCGAAGCGAAAAAGAGAGCGGGGGCTGTTGTCAAGAGAGAAAGAAATGTACCGATCGTTATCTTCCGTTCTTTCGGACCAGATCGATGGTCCATTCGACAATGAGGGTCATGTTGCTACAATAATTTCCTAAAGAAAGAAAATGTACCGCCCTTCACATTTATTAGCAGCGGAGAGCTCCTTTTTTTACCTTGAGAATTAAGAGTCAGGAACGCGAAGCCAGTATTCTGTTAAAATACCATCAGGCTCGTGCGATTCACATTCCGTTTTTCCGTGAAGGCATTCATCGATCGTACACGGTCAGGCTTTTTAATTTTAAGCTAACACGAGGTTTCGAAAAATTTTTTCCGGTCAAATAATATACTTCTTACATATTAATCTTACTTTTAAAGCTTATTATGTCCCATTTAAATGTGAATAATAAGCAGTTTCTATTCAGAAAATACTGTAATTTACAACTGCCTCAGACATAATTGTTAAGGAAAAAAATTCACTATATGCGTAATCAAAATTTAATTGGAATGTATTAAATATAAAGCTTCAATTTTAAGTGATTTAAGTAGTAAAAGAGCTACTAATAATGATAACTAGAATAACAATTAGCGCAAAGTACCGGTAGACCGCTGAGATTTTGATATGTACATACAATGGCGCGTATAAAGACTAATGAACGAGAAGAGGCAATTAACTTCCGCGCGGAGACTTTCGACCAAAGAGAAAATCGCTGCTGCACTTCACACATTCGTTTTCTTATACATAAAGTAATTCAATTTTTGCACCCATATAAATATATATATATATATATTTTTTTTTTAATTCAATTCCGGTGTATTTCTACGATAGAAATCATATGCTTCGAGCGCGCGTAATTGCATAAAACGATTCTTTTGTAGAGCAATAATCGAGATCGTTTTGTTAACGAGCGTAATTATGGCAGCCAAATGAGAGCTCATAATTTTCAGGTAATCAGAAAGAATCGTATAAATCGCGATTTGTAATTTCAACCTCTTCTGTACACGCGAGAGTTATCTTTACGCTATAATTTTAATCGGAATCAGTCTTGCACACAGCATATTAAGTAACGGCAGTGGAAAATCGTTACAGGGTGGACATCGGAAGTGGTGAGAAGAATTCTGCAGAACATTTAACTGGCGAATAATAATGTCCCGACGTACGTGATAATTAAAAATTGCCAACAGCGATTAATGGCAAAATGTATAATATATGTACTTAATTAAACGAGGAGGACATTTAATGAATATAGAGTATTCGTAAATTTTCACAAGGCAATAATATATGTCGTCACGACGGATCGGATATTCGAAGTTGATATAAATTTTATCGGGCAATAATGTTCCCTGATCCGCAATAAATTTAATTTTGGTCCACATAACTGACAACCTGCGCGCAATAAAATTCGTACAAAAGCAGCGCTCTGCTTCTTGTCATTTGTGTCACCGTACAAAAGTCCGCTTTTACAAACTGCCCGCGTTTTTAGGAATTCATTATAATGCGTGACACCTATATATTTATTTGCGCGTACGCGCCACGATTGAGATATATTTGTGTCCTGACAAGATCATTTTCCCACTGTAATTCTGCTAATAATTTTATTAGAGTTTATAGTGAATTTTTGTCGAAAGCATGATTATACATAGGTTTTTTTTCGGTTCGCGAAAAATTCTTGATGACTCTTACGTCATTGTCGCGCTTGCTATCTCAAGGAGACGCGAACGCACCTCAGCCATTTTTCACGTGTCGAGGCATTAATCAAATTCCCCTCCCCCAGGTCTCTGGAGAGATCTCTTGAACATCTCCTTATTGCGTGTAACATGTTAGTCTCGAGATACATCGGTTTATTACATGAAAAGAATGATTTTGCTGAAGTATCTAAAAGCTAGGTAAAAGCTAGAAGTATCTTTAGCTAGATACAGATCTGAAAATAATTTTGTTAGACCATCAAAATAATTATAGAACATCGATGACAAAGTAAAAGTTTTAACATTCTAGCAATCAGTCCTGATTATTTTGATGTATAAACCAAGTTATTTTCAGATCTATATCTAGTTAAATTTTTAGATACTTCAGCAAAATTGTTCTTTTCGCGTAATAAATCTACACGCATCGAAAAAACACACAATTCTTTTGTTTGATCATTAAGTTTACTATTCTCCTTTTATTAGTTTTACGTTACGGAACAACGATCCTTGAGATTGAAAAAAATATTTATCTTGATTTTATTCGACACAATATTGCGGCATAAAATCTGTCAGAAACATTCTAAATGATTAAAGTGAATGATTTGAAAGCAATTTCCATGATTTTCGGATTGTATCGCATATGGCGCACGTATAATATATCGCGCTAATTGTAAAAAAAATATTTCGTGGAATCACAAAAGCTGTCACGGAAGATATGGCGTTGTACAACTCAATAAGTAAAATTTATTCGAGTATTATCTCATCTCTGTTGAAAAATTATCTCAAATACTTTCAGATGTACTCGCGGCACGTCGTGATACATTAATATTTATGGCTTATTGGTATCGCGGTTCGTCGATTAATATATGTTGGTATCGTCCGCTCTTTCTAGTTGTCCGTTTAATCCGTTTAAATTTTAAACTTTAGTGTAGAGACCGAGCGGAGCACAGTAGTTTATCGATCCCGCGCGTGAAAACAATTTCATATAGAATTGACGTCCATAACGAAAAACAAACCTTATCGAGCACAGCCAGATATTTTAAGGTATCATTTGCGGGAGGGCCGTTTAATAAGAATAAAATTACGTAATATACTTCGCTGTCGTTGTTGAAAGTCTCTCAATTCGATTCGCGACCATTTGATCGACGAGCGGCACATAAAGCAAAATCGGAATCCATTTCAGATCGGGATTAGTGTCTGTCGGTCGTAAACTAGTTACTCGTTACCCGTTCGCGAGCATTTCCTGTCCATCAGCGCTCCATAATCCGTGCGCTCGATGCGGCTCCGCAAAAAGCGCGCTCCCCGCGAAAGATACGCGACGATATATTTTAGGGGGGCCGTGCACCCCCGGCATCTCGCCTCGCATCGTCGACGGATCTCTTTCTCGGATGAACGGCGCGACGGTGATTCTTTTCCTGCGACGGACGTCTTAATTCGCTGTCTGCGGCACGTAGGGCGGCATGTAGGGCCCCGTGAGGATGTACTGCACCGCCACGACCATCAACTGCGGCGCACTCCATCTGATGATGTATGCGCTTCCTGAAACAGAAATGCATTTCGCGTGTTACTCGGCGCCGTTATGCACGAGGCTTCTACGCGCGCGAGTTTGTATATACTGGGTGGCCCAGGTGCGGATCCTTTTACACGAGGTGTCTCGGATTAATGTGGAGTTCATATTTTCTTAATCAGGCTCGTCGGTTCAATATTCCTTCCGAGCGTAAGTAAAAATTTTATGAATTCTGGCGGGTTGAGCTTTAAGCGCTTTATTTCAAGGTATCGTTTTGTTAAAAAAAAAATAAATAAAAAGGAATCGTCCTCAAATCGTCATGAAATTCATGGTACTGTGATAAGAGCATCTTGCGAGAACACCCTGTATATATCAGATGATCCACTTGAGGCCGCCACCATTCTTTTTCACGCAAAGAGAAACGTGGGTTGGTCCCTATGGAAATGCCGTTTCGACCGTTTAACGCTCTCGCTCCCACATTTCCTTTCGCCTATCTACTTTAACTCAAGAACCCCCAGAGCTTTTTATGCCATTTTTCAAAACAGTACCTTCTTTATTGCAATTTTCATGTGACAGAAATGTTACTGCTTTCCTCGATTCAATTTGAATTTCTGATCAGGAACTCGCTGCTCGAATTGGGAATCACCAATATTTTTTATCGATCGTCCCGTTTTTGCCATTCGGGGATTTCAATATAACGACACATTTCGGAGATAATCTATAATTCCATGACTGAAAAATGACGAAAGAAATTTTTTAGTACATACATTTTTTTTTAGTACATCGATACCCGATTTCTAACATAATTACACGTAAAAAAAGGCAGAGGTAGTGCAAAACATTGAACATGATAATGTTAAAATTAATATCTATTCGTCTAAACTTTTCCTGATATTATAAACCCTTTTGATGTAAAATATTTTTGAAAAGTTTACAGCGCGTGCGCTATATAAATCGACGAAACTGAGATAAAAATATTAAAGGCCGGCAGTGTATTTCACGTACCAATATATATCTATAAATTATATAGTAGTAGAATTATTCATCTTTATTAAAGGATGTCATCAGAACGTTTTGTCGTCAAGTTAATAAGTTATCTATCTTTACCTCTATTTTAAAAGCAACTGAACGAAAATGTCATCCACGCAAACACATCGTGCCGTGTACTTGCAAAATATGCTGGCTGTAGAATACGTCGGTGTCACTCGCCGTGTACGATTTGCATATCTACCACTACATTCATTTACATGCTGAAACGCACGAAAAGACTGTTCCTCGCTACCATAATATCGTAATATTAACGCTCCGTTTTAACGCGATTCGGAAAGCGTACATAACACCGTATCGTGAAATCAGTTGAGAACGCACTGTAAAATATTTTTAAGACGATGCTCGGATGTACGTCAATTTCTCTCGGAGACTGTGCGATTAAGCTGTAAAATAACGAGCAGTTGCGAAGGCGTACTATTAAGACGGCGAATAATTTATACCGTGAACGTTCGGGAAATCAGTAGGGCGTCGCTAATAGCTCGCAGTTCCCGAGAGAGCTTACGATTAATCTGATTAATCAGCTCGATATGTGTCGATAATTAATCACACGCTACGTAGGATTAGACGTTTGGGTTAGATATTCTTAAGGTATAAACCTTTTTGTATATATATATATATATATATCGTCAAACGGAGTAATCTGTGAGGATTTTTTTCATACGATTTTCTCTCTCTCTCTCTCTCTCTAACTTTATTTATTGGTAATTAAATTGACCTCGAGCAATCTCTCTCCGATGTGCATTACGTGTTCTCTGCAAATGGAAACGGGTCAAAGCGTTGAAATCTCTCATTAAAGTATATATATTAATGGCACAAAAATATCTATCTTAAATCGCGCTCATATATCCCGTTTTAAAATCGTTACGTTTCGTAAATTTGACTTACACTACTTGCTGAGTAAACGGCTCGCTTAATCTCTTTTTTCCAGAAATTCTGACCGTTTTACAAAGCTCGTTATCTCGATAATTACGTGCGGGCAGGTTAAACGGTGGCTATAGAAATTGGCCGTGCGAAACTTTAAATCTCGTTTAGAAATTTCACGGTCTATATTTTCGCAATACCTTTCGCAATACCGGATCGACTCGCGCGTGTGCGAGGTCGTGAGGGAAAACTATATGCAGCTTGACTCTGCGCGCTACGAAAAGCGACTAGGGACGCGCGGGGAGAAGAGGATAGGTTGAAGGCTTCTGGATAAGCGAGAGAGACTGGAGTTTCTAGCGGAACTTTTCGTCCCAAAATCCCCCGGGTGTGTCTCGAGTGCCATCCCTGATCCTGGCCTCAGCCAAGCGAAACTACAGCGGAGAGATCTCTTTGCTTTTTCGATAGACATGCGCCATCGGGATGCACCGATGCGTTCGTTGGAATATTGCGCAACGCTATCCGAGATTATTCGAGATGTGTCTCTTTCTTCCTCCCCCCCCCCCCCTCTCTCTCTCTCTCTCTCTCTCTCTTACGCTCCAGACATAATTCTCGCGCAATTAATTGTAAAGAATCATCCAGAATTGTATCCATTTAACAGCGTTTATTGCATCAAGAGATATCTCTTAAATTAATTACAATTGCGAAAGGAAAAAATATGACGGAGTTTCATCATTTGATCCTCCTCCTTTTTCAAAGAAAAATGTGCGTGTGTACAAATTTCCTCAAGAAAATTATCAAGCTGGCTATTATAATGTCAAAAGCTTTTTGCTCATTATGCTTTTCTACATATAATAATTATTTTGGTAAACAAAAATATTTTCCAACAAAATTTTCAACAAAATTATTTTCAGATCTGTAACTACTTATATTTTTTTAGATACTTTAGCAAAATCATTCTTTCCGTGCAAGAACGCACGTGAATGTAATTAGTAAGGCCGGTTTATTACACGTACACGGAAAAAACGGTTTTGCTGAAGTATCTAAAAATTTAACTAGATACAGATCCTGAAAATAATTTTGTTTGGATCATCAAAATAATTATTTAGAACGCTTAAGAGTTGATGATAATATTGCAAAAAGTTTTAACACTCTAAGTTTCAATTCTCAGTTTGAACGTTCTTGCATAATTATTTTAATAATCCAAGCAAAATTATTTTCAAATCTGTATCTGAAGTTTTTAGATACTTCAACAAAACCGTGTTTTTTCCGAGTACAACTCTACATTCGCATAACGATTCCAATTTTGGAGAATCGCTCCGGGTCAAATCAAATTTTACGACAAGAAATCGCGGAATACACATGAGCACATCGTATAAGTAAAACAACACATGACGCACAAAATATATTTTACGATATCTGCCTCAGCCGATGCTCTGTGCAATATCAACAAGAGTATTTTCCCCAACTAGTGCTTACGCATTTATTCACGGGAGTATCATATACCGTCACATGTGTATATTCCTGTTGTTATCATCTCTCCAGGTCAATAATGGCTCTCCGAAGCAGCCTGTGCCACGCGGATAATCTCAAATTGGCCATGGAAAAAGATCGGAAAGGATGCATCTCCCTTTTCCCTCCCGAAATGTTTCCATAAGATTTTATTTACGTTGCGGTCCCTGATTTATCGCCGATCCGGCTCACGCATTCGCGTTCGCGCTCGCGCCACTATATTTCCCCGTACGAATCCGTAACGGAAGTGTATACTGGGAAATATATCGGTCGTTCCACCGTAGATGCAACGGGGTAGAGAGGGGGAGAGTGAACGGAGGGTACCGCCTGCAGGCTTCTATCGTGGACACAGGGTGGTATAACAGATTACTCCCTATCACGTCCAATATGTCAAGCCGCGCGGACGACGAGGAGTCAAGCATTATATTGCAAAATAAAATGGCTCGCGCGAATGGTGTCCTGGTGCATACACACCGCATCGCTACCCCGATCCCCGATTCCCGGACGTGAAATATCGCGGTGCGCCGGAACATGATGTACGTATTATTGGCACTTTCGTCGAAGAATTATGTACTTTTTCACATTGCGCGCTGCATACATACTCGCCGTCTGGCCACAACCGATATTCGACGAAGGGGAACCCGAAGATTTGACTAAATCCAAGGCAAATTTTAACGTGGCGCGCGCGATAGTGACAGGTGTCGCAAGTCGAGCAAAGACATGGAATATCTTAAGCGATATGTTTTCCGTTACATAAGGCTAATCGGAGTGAAGCATTGTCTTTCGGGCAATCGCTTAGCAAATTTACTTCGAAATAAGTGCTGATAAAGTTCTACGTTCATAGATTGAAATTGAGCAGATGTTCCTTAAAGTGGTCCCTAAACGATCAATATTATTGTAATTATGTAATTATGTCATATAATAGAGAAGATGGCTCCATTGTGGTCTCCCATGTTGTACAATAACTTTGTTAATAATCAGTATTTAAATTTAAAATTTAATGATTACATTCACCAAAGTATTGTTCAATCGATTCTGAAGTCAAAGTTATGAAAAAAATATTTATTACTTAGGACTTAGAATTATTTATAAAAATGTGGCGATACAGCATAATGATTCGAAAAGAAACAGGGATAGTAATGTGGTCTCCTCAAACAAAAATAAATTTTAAAAAATAAGTTTTGTCTAAAAAAATACAGTATTTGGTTACAAAATTATATATTTATAAAAAAATCGCAAAATATATTGCAGGATGTATGCAAATGTATATACGTACACATTACCATTTCGCATATAATCTGCTGTTAGTATTAAAAATTTATGTATGTAACGTAAATTATAGATTAGCAGTAGAGCTATAATCGACTTATAAACAACTATTTCGAACATCTTGAAAAAGAGATCATTATTAGCATGCTTAGGGAACTACATTAGCAAAATATCATACCATTATTTAATTTCGTATAATTTGAAATATATAGAGCCAAATACATATAATGTTAAATGAACAAAATACTTAAGTGTATATATCTTCGTGTGATAATAAGCCCAAGTTTAAGAAGAATAGAAATTTGTATAATTAAATGAACATGGAAAATGTTTCGAAATGCTTGAAAAAAAAAAAAATGTGTTTTAATAAATGCCGGCTATCGTGTATTGGCATATTAACGTCATTGTGTGTGTATAAACACACACACACACACACACACACACACACACA
>JANQDE010000103.1:308929-401929 GCA_037157785.1 Cephalotes varians | reverse complement strand
ACACACCAAATGGCGAGCTATTAAACAAGTGGTTCCATAAATAATCACTAGAATTCGCCGTCTCTAATAGCGAAGCTATTAAGAGGGATCATTATACTTACACGGACTATAATACCTCCTCTATTATTTCTAGATTCCGTTTCTAGATTCAATATAACTCTTCAATATATAATTCTCAATATAACTTTCAATCAAATTACGTAATAATTTAGCTCTTGTTATTTAACATCTAATTTTGACCTTACGTAATTTGACTTTACGTCACGTTAGCGATAATTGTTATTAACGATACGTGTCGATTGCGAAACTTTTTTCCGACGAGAGCCAGTCAATATCTGACCGAGCAAGTCAAAATTTAGTGGAAACAAATTCTTAAACTCGTAAACTTTTAAGTTGGATAGTACTTTGGAACAACAATCGTTCTACATATGATAACAAGCGATAAAAGGGTACATTGTGATTAGTTTTTTAGAAGATAGATCACGTAATTAAAAGTGATCATTTAAGTTTTATTATTTAGCATTAATTTAAATAACGTGATTTATTAATACCTTATGTTACTCGCATGGAGTGTAAAATCTCAATCTTAGAAAGTCAATTAGTCTATTAGTCTACTAAATTCACAGAATAAAGACACAATAGAAAAGTAAACAGAGCAATTTTTTAAATTTTTTAATTATTTAATATTTTATATAATTTTTTATTTTTTTAAATTAAATATAAACAAATTGTTTTACAATTAACCTTAATCCTTAACCGAGCAAGGGTCTCAGAGATCTAGAGAACATCATTCTTTGCGATTTTTTTTTCAAACGTTTTGTGCGTGTGGCGTTAAGTTTTCTAACAATTCGACGAAAAACTTTGCTAAGCAATAAGTTTTCCGATATTGAAATTTGCATTTTATTTCAAAATTTGTCAAAAAAACATAGAAGTCTCTGAGTTCCGAACTGTCTGATTATGTTATGATTATCTAATGCCTTCTGCTAATGTTTTCAGTCAAGAATTAAAAAAGAAGAACTTTTGCAACTATTTTTGTGCAAAAGATACACCATAGAATATATTGTCAATCATTATTTCACTAAATCATTAAGAGAACAATAAAAATTGAGATATAAAGTTGAGGTATAAAATACACTTCAAATAATTACATTTAAAAAATTACGTAATGTATGATTAACATTAAAAATAAGCGTCGATCGTCATAAATTGACATCTTATTATGCAATAGTACACAAACTGACTAATATTTTACAAGTTGTATAGTATATTTCAAAAACTTTTGATTGACACAACATAAGCTTTCAATATTGCCTCTAGACGATCAATAATATTGTGTAGTATCAAATATTATTTAACCCTTAGCTGGCACACTGGGGTCGTCAAGGCCTTTTCCAATTTTTAAGGATTTTTGTTCCAAATTATATTTTTTTTAACAAATAAAATCGAAATTTTTTCGCAAGCCACATATACTATCTTATAAAATGATAGTCAAAGACCAACTGTGATTTTTTCCAACTTAAAAAACCAAATAGTTTATTCAGAACAGATGATTTGGTCAAAAACGCCCCAGTGTGCCAGCTACGGGTGGCGCCCGAAGTGTGCCAGCTAAGGATTAATAATATTGAAACGTTTCGACATACGATTTCGATGTAATAAATAAGCAGTACGCACGCACGTTGTCAAAAGTATCGTTCCACTCGCCATAAAATACAGTCCTGTCATGGCTTAACGTCAACAGATATTTATATTCACAGTGTTACAGGACGCAACATTGTAGCACATGGGGGAAATGTTTCCGCCTATGACGCCTTTCGTCATTCCGCGTCGTTAACTTCGCGCGCTGCACCTTCGTACGTTGCCGCGTTATCAATCCATTTTTCTCGGCGCCGCCGTCGGGCCATCGGCTTTAAGAGACGTACCAGGGACCGGTGTAACGTTCGACGGGCGCGGAAATGAGGTCGAAGGGAATAAGGGGGTTATTGAGTTAGCGGTGTATATCGCGCTGCGAAGAACTCCCCGTGAAGTGCCGTGATAGTCTCGGCACGTGGAATTTGCGACAGTTAAAGTTGTCGCCGACGTGACCTATTTTCAGGACGATATCCGTATCCACACAGCATTTAAAGACTTGACATAAGGAAGGCCATAAAAACAAATTTTTATATCGAAAAAAGTTCTTCAAAGCTATCAGTAATATTAAAAATAACTGTCTCACTTAGTCGGTTACTTACGATCTACCAAATGTTATACATTTGATTATTGTTATTATTATTAACAAATGTATATATAAGATTAACAAACATTTAATTGTTGTTTATTCGTTTCGTTGCTTTTTGAAAGATACGTTTATACTGTCGAGCAATACGAGTTGTAATTCATCAAGTAAACGAGTAAACAAGCGCGATGGTAATGACAATAAAATTAACAAACAGAAAACAGGCGGCATGACTTTTCAATTTAATCACGAGCCATTAAATTAATATTACTCGACGATGATGAGATCGTCCGAGGAACCGGGTCGGGTTTCAATACTCTCGCGGTCGTCGAAGGCGGATGAGAATTCATTCGTTGCGGATTGAGGCAGAGATACGTCGGATGTTACGTGCAATCGACGATACACGGCAATGTCTTTGTCTCTCCGGTTGCTCAAAATCAAGATATATATTCAGACCGCTTCTTCGTCTTTTCGTTTTCCGCATCCCCCAAGGTGTCTTTAATCTTTTCCCCCGGCGCGGCGTCGCATTCCTCCTCATGTATCCAACCGCGCACTCATTTATTAACTCGAAACCTTGTCGTCCCCTCCGTCCGCATGCGGGTGTATACGTTTGTACAGCCGGAACTAAAGACGGCATTTGTATGTGGGCCGGTTAAGCTCAACCCCATGCACGCGGAGGTTAAGACCATTTGCGTCTTGGGAAATCGGAGTGAAGATACTCGACTTCAGTCGACTGACCTCTTACAATGGGAACAAATTACCGGAAAGTAGAGCGACGTTATTTTCGGCGTATATGACAAAAGACGGATGATACGATGACAGTACATTAGCTAAATTATTATAGATATAAAAAATGATACTTGATATATAAATTTAATAACGTAACTAATTAGATAATATACATGTATGTTTCTGCAGTGTCAGTTGATATTTTATAACAATTTAACAACGACAGAAAGAACATTCAAGAAGATTACAAAATGTAGAGACAAATTGTTATAATCCGTTTAGTGGCTGATCTACACATTTTAAATGTGTTATCGGTTTTTCATTTCATTGCAAACTTTTGCCCCGATTTTCATGCTACCGCAATGTTTCGATGTCCGCGTTTTGCTTGTGGCCACTTTGCCTTTGCCCACGCAGGTAAATCCAATAATATTGTTAATCCAATGTGACAGAAGCAATGTAACGAAATTTTGCCCAAAACAATGCTACGCGACCCCGTTGAAAAAATATCGTCGCAAGAACGCACAATCGTACACAGGTCAGTGCGACTTTATTACACGTGTGAGTTGCCTTAGTGACGAGAGATTAGTTTTCTGACATTTCGGACACGTTAGCGCAAATGATGCGATATGTGCGAAAACGCTTTTCTCTGCCGCGGTCGCAAGTGTATCTTAACAAATTTTATTCGTGATAATTTGCGACAGGGAAGACTAATATCTTGAGCTCACGCGCCGGCCACACGTTCATTTATCATCACGCGCAACACAGTCGTATGAGTGACTAAGTGTGGCATTTGTACGGCATAAACGGTCCATTATGATTAGCTGAAAGAACAAATGCTTGTATTTGTTAAACAGCTATTCTTGGGTGAACTCGGACCGTTTCGCGTTGTCCGAGTAATTTCAGTGCAGTGTATTAACAAATTATGTCATTCCAGATTCTATGTTTTTTCCTTAGGAATATTTTTGGAGTGTTCGTTCTTTCATGAAAAGTAAGTTCTTCGAATTCAATATTGAAACGTCATTTGTTATACAATGTATTTTTTAATCCAATGTATTTTTCAAATATTGGTTTATATATAAACTTCTGTTATAAATTTGAGAGAAATTTAAATTTAATAAATTCAGATTTAATAATTTCGTCGTTTTTAAATTTCGCGGATCTGAAAATATTATACTCGCTTTATGCCTGCGCCTGTGAAGAAACGGAGCGGAGTTATGCCGCGATTCGCGCCATGCAGCACACAGATGCACCGAGCCGATAAAAATATTTCCCTTTTCCTCGGCTGCCCGCGCACCACCCTTCGTGCGCTCAGTCGCGTGTCAAGAATCGGCAGACGACGCCGTCATCGTATTCACCGGGCGAATCAAGGCGAGCCAGAAGCCGGAAAATTTCACGGCGGCATTTTTTCGTTCTTTTTTTTTCTTTCTTGATCGCCACTTTGATGCCAGAAAAAAAAAAAGAAGAAGATCCTGCGGCCTTTTTCCATCTTGTTGAGAGCAAACTGTGCAGGCAGAATGGGGCGGAGGGGAAGGAAAATGCGGACGGATAACGGATGAATTATCGCATCATGTATGTTTCTACGCTCGCTTCATGCTGCGATTATTCACAAAGTGCACTTAGCTCGAGACGAACGAACGGACACGGAACGAGCAGTCCTGTACTTTTGTACCACTCGACTGCTTCCAGAAGGCTAAATGTCGACATATCATGTGTAAGGCACGATGGCATAATGCGATATCCATATACGAACTGTAAGATATTTTTTTCTTATTTCATTCTTTACAATATTTTATTTCACATGAAAAGAAATTTTCTGCAAATTTTAGAAGCCTTGTCTAAGAAAAGCTTTAATTTTATAAATAAATGATTATTCTAAAGAATATTCAGAATGCATAAATTATAAAAAATTATCTTTTTATAACGAAAAGAAATCTATATAGCGAGAAGAGATAGAATTAAAAAAAAAAATCAAATTTAAAGCTCACGTTCTATTGGTTTTATTTATATTGAATAATTTTTGCGTAATAAAAATATCTTTCGTCACGAATAATAAATAAGCATTTGCCATTTATACCGAGATGCGAATCGATGCAACGACGACTTGAAGATACGTTTCATCCTCGCTGCGCGTACCCTGATATGTGCTTACAAACTTGCGACGGCATGTAACAAAATTTGCTTCCTCGTTTCTTCGAGCGAACGACTCGGCTCGTTTGCCGTTACGCTCTCGTTGCCGTACCGCGTAATTCTTGTTTGATGCGGAAACGCGATCTTCAGCGAAGACCGCTTGAAATCGCTCGGTTGGATCGTGCATTGCATACGCGCTGCGCAAATATGCAAGCGCATTATGACCGTTGATACCAGCAACAGTATTAATCCCTTCCCTCTTTCTCCTTCTTCTTCTCTTTCTTTCTCTCTCTCTCTTTCTGTCTATCTCTCTTTCCACGCTTCCTATCTTCCCACCTATAATATCCCGTGCACTCCGAATGCCGCTAATTAGTTATGAAATTCTGCCCACGAACGATGTAAGATACAAGGATAGTTACGCAGTGATAATGGAGCGAATAGTTTACGCACTTGCTTTAAGATTCCATCGACCTTTCAATCTCGAATATGACGTTGGCATATCATCGAAGTTCAGCCTAATAAAACATTGATCCGATAAATTCTTAGAATCCGTATATTTATAGTTTGTACTAATTAAATATCACTTGGTTAGTATTCATTATCATATCTCACAGTAGATAGTGATCGCAATATGGTCAACATTGAAAAACTCTATGGTTTTACGTATCGGCATTGTATTTCTTATTGCAAATTTCACTTCTTATTGCAAATCATCAATTTTTGCTTTTTGATTATAATCTTCCTGCAATATTGTATTTTGTAAATTTCATATTCACTTTTTGATTTGGCGATTTGATTATATTATGTAATTACAAAAGCACTACTTTTCACATAATACGGTATTAAGAAGGAGTAAAATGTCTTTTTCATGTATTACATAGGAAAAGCTGTTTTCAAACTGCTATATCTCGATAATAAAAAATTACACCGAAACGAAACAAAATGCATTTTAAAGTTAAAAAGTTGATATTTTCGCGTGACATCATAACGTCGTGAAAACTCTCAAAATTGTTGCTTTTGAGGTTACATTACGACATGATGGTCAAATTTGGACAACGGATTCGTTTAACAAAAATATATCATCGGAAATGACTTCATACTCATGATGCAAAAAAAGATCAAATTTTGTCAGATAGTGTAATTATTCAAAATTTATATTTTGCTTGTATGATCAATATATTCTTTGATTTAAAAAATAACGAACTAAAAAAATACGTCTCTAACATTCATAACAACATGACAATCGTAACTATTTTGTCATATATGTCTTCTAAACACAAATAATATAATTATAATTAATTAATTGTGATAAAAAGCCAATAAAAGTCGAGCGCGGTAAAATTTACCTATAAACACAGATTTGAAAATAATTTTAGACCATCAAAATATTTATGTAGGACATGATGAGCAAAAAATGCTGCAAATAAATTTTGATGTTCTAGCAACCAATTTGAACGTTCGCTTGATAGTTTAATAAAATTATTTTCAAATCTATATCTATAACTGAATTTTTAGATATTTCAGCAAAACCGTTTTTTCTATGTGGATATTAAATACTGAAATTCATAAAATTGAGCACTTTTTACCGCGCTGTATTTAGCTAAATTTTCAAATATTTCAGCAAAATTATTTTTTTCCGTGTAATCATAATACAATATATATATGCTTCGACTCGTTTTTTATAGCCATCTTTGATGTTTAACATCAAAATAATAAAATAAGAGTCTATTATTTAGTAGATTTTTGTGCGTAACGATATTTGCGAAATCCAAAGTTCGAATCACTTCCCCAAGGCACGTTGTTCTCAATGGTTGCATTGCCGGATGATAGATGTTACAGGTTTTTTGTATGTTGTCAACTGTAATATAACGTGTACAATATCAATGTGTTCTCGTAGGAAAGAACGACGGAAATGCGATCAGTCCGTAATATTAGATAGACTCACCTTAAGGTAGAACAACTCCAGAAGTAGTAAAAAGAAAATGCGCGGAAGTCAATAGACGGTCTTACAGTAAAAAAGTAATAATAGAGAAGAAAAAAGAAATGAAAAAAGAAATGAAGAAAGAAATGAAAAAATGGAATAATCAAAAGATAGTCAGATGTTAAAGTTATAACAAATTAAGAAAAAAAATAGAGTCCAGATTGATAATCAAACAAATAAAAATGTATGTCTTAAGTTATTATTACAACAAGGTAATTTGAAATTCATTTAAATTTGCGCACTTTTATTTCGCTCGACTTTTATTAACTCTTTCCTTGTTGTTTATTGTAAATTTCAAGAATCTGTAATTAATTTATTAATTAATCGCAGTTATTTGTCAATCGGTCGACAAAAAGGGACTGTTATAAAATACAGGGAATATAGGGCTTCTAATAATACAGTAACAGTAACGGAAACGTAGTTAATAAAATAATTTACGTAGCACTTTCCCGGGCTTGTTTAATTACCACGTCGCGCACGTTTCGATTGCACTCGGATGAGAGTGAATAGACGCAATCTTAATGTCTTGACAAGAGCTTTATTACGGCGAATAGAGATTTATTATCGCAACGGATCGTCGTAACCTTAACGAGTTGCGTTTATAACACAGTCGTTCGATCGCTTCGGCGATCGACCGCCGCGAAATAGACATTAGTGATGCGAATCGCACCACTATTGCAGCAATCATCGACGGCAACGATGACTGGACCTGAGTTCGATTTGCGCTATGCAACGATATCGAGGGTAATGTAGCGTAATGCTTCACCACTCGCGAGAGTTATTGTAATCGACTTTACACATGCACGCCCATACCCGACTGTAAAGACGCGTCTTTTATGGGCGCCCGCGTGCATTAAGGATCACTCGTATAATCCCTGCAAAAAGTTTGAAATCGGAAGTGTGTTTAATACTTTCCATATAAAAATAAATGTTTATACTTTCCATATAAAAATAAATATTAAAACTATAATTATACGTATAAAACAATTGTGTGAATAGCACATATTTATTTAACAACACATTTTTATAATTTTTTTACTATATTTGATATTATTTTTTATTGATGTAATACTTTAATTTAAAAAATAATGTTAAAAATTTCAATTTTTTAAATATAAACATTTTAAATAACATAGATGATTTGATGCAAATCATTGCGATGCAAAGATTAGTTGTTCTATAAATAAACAAAGAAATAAACCTTATTTATTTACAGAACAATTAATCTTTATATCGCAATGAAATTTTGCAATCATTTGAAATCATTTTACTTATTTAAAGTACAAAAACATTAAAACTTTTTTATTACTTTTTAAGTTTATAACAATAAAAAATAATAACAAATATAAATAAACTATAAACTATAAAAATGTGCTGTTAAATGAGTATAAGATATTATTTAACAATTGTTTCATATGTATATAATTTTCATTTTTACATAGAAAGTATAAATATTAACACATTTCCAATTTCAAACTTTTTGCAGGGATTATACGGGCGATACATCCTTAACAGCCATCAAGTATTTCCCTATAAACGCCTCATTGAAATAGCACCGACACGAGTATAAAGATTTAAAAGTCGAGCGCTGTATAGGAAAGTGCTCGGTAATCAGCACGTAGGAAGTGGAGGTTTTCCTAAACATTCATATAATACATTCGCATAAATATTCGCGTACTTCACATGATGTGATATGAAATTCCTATGTTCGATTGTATAAAATCCGAAACATATATTCTCAAATAAATCTCTAACATGTTATTTATTAAATCATCTTTTATCTTTTATCAAATAAGAAAAGTGTATCATACATATTTATCGGAAAGAAATTGTATTATACGTATTTACACAGTTCTGTTGTAGTATTTAAAAATTTGAACCATCAAAATAATTACGTAGGACGTTCAAACTGACTGCTGAAATGTTAACATTTTTTACAGCATTGTCATCAATGTTTGAGCGTTCTAATTATTTTGATGGTCCAATAAAATTATTTTTAGATCTGTAGCTAACTAAAATTTTAGATACTTTTGCAAAATCGTTCTTTCCATGTAATAAAAATATACAATTCTTCTTATGAACTTTCGATTCGTAAAATCATATATGTAATACTACGAAATAATATCCTAAATATGTGAATATAATACGGTTAGACTTTTTTTACTAACAAGACGCGATTTTTTTTTATTTCGCTTATATTTTTCCTACAATTTTATTCTGTAAATTGGAGGAAATCTGACATGTAAAGCCGCTACGCCGCAGGCGTCTGCTTGTAACTTCTCGATGATACGCCCATCAATTAACATCGCATCCGAGCGACCTGGAAACTTGCCGGGCGACGTGGCGCACCGCGGAAAAGCCGCTCGTTGCTGCGATGCTACATGAGTCACGTAACGGTCGAGGGCTCCTCGCTCTATCATAAACAGAACCGTCCCGAGAACTTTCCGCGCCCGGGGACCGTCTTCGTAAGTAAGGACATTAGCATAGCATTCGCTACATCGCAGCTTACTGCATTAAGCGCATGCTGGAGGAAGGGCAGGAGCGTGTGGATGCGCAACGAGACCGAGACGCATTTATGCCAGGGGACCAGAAGCTTAAACCCCCCCCCCCCCCCCGGTTTTTGGAGACCGGCAATCTCGCGCACTTGAATAATTAATATTCATGCCGAGTCCGAATCGATGCATCAGAAACGTAAATGGCACGATCTTTGAAAATATCAAGTTGATGGTCTCAAAATCATCATCATGGAAGCCAAGCGTATCTTATTTTCAATCATAATTATACGCGGTCGACAGCGATTAAATGTACCGAACGTGACGTGACAGTTATCGGAGTTTATATTGTGTAATATTATAACTCAAGAGTTAACAATAGAAATAAAAATAAAATAAATAAGGAAATAAAAATAGTTAATTTAATTAAAAAATTCTATTTTAAAGTATGCTGAAGATATAATTTAAAGATAAGCAATCTCATATTCAATGAATAATTAACTCTATGAAAGGTTCGTCTTGATGCATAAAATTGCATCACTTTTCAAAATTATTTATATAATATCCATAATTAAATAATAACACAATCAAATATGGATTTATATTATTATAAGCACGCTAATAATATCGATATGATTGGTCAAAGCGCTGTTTGTTATACTCAATTAGGATATTATTTATAATGCCATTATTGCCGTCTATAATAATAATCTCGATAATGCAAAATTTGAATTTGCACACTTTTAGACCGATCAAAGTGCAATTTTTAAATATCGGATTAAGATTATATTGTTATGTCGTTTTATCTCCGTTATCGATTATTTCTTGATGCAAATAAATGACGGAAACAATAGCGTCGGCAATTACATTAGGCTAACGCTATAAACGTAACGAACATTTGCATTGAACGCGAATGTAACTCGGTCAATCGGTGCCCACCGTTTACCGCGCAGTCACTACAGTTATCTGTTTGAGCTGCAAGATATATTGCCGGGGAAAAACCATCGCGTTTCCCGATCAGGAATGATTTTGCATTAACGCGATTGGAACGTTAATATTTCATGAAAGGTGCGGGCGCGGATTCTGAAATTCTGCATAATTGACAATCCGGCATCCGTACCGTAACTACCGTAACGTTGTAGATCGGTTTGCGCGCGGCATGAACACGTATTCATATCGATCGGCGAAAAATCGGTCGGCGCGTCTCAATCAATGGAGGCATTACGCGGGTCGCCGAATTTCCCCTTCGTTCTCTATTTTACGTTCTGCGATCCGTGAATGCATTCGTTTCGGAGCGCCGCATGTTAGAAATTTTCCTGTCACTCCTTTTTCGCAAATCGCGCATACACATGTTATTCAATCACTTGATACTTTGATAATTTTAAAAAAAGTGTATTTAATTATGTAGTAAAAGTATATTTAATTACCGGATAACGAATGAGCGAAAAGAAATTTTAATATTTAATGTACCGTAAAAATTCTCTTTTGACCCTACAAGGCGATAAAAGGAATACCAAAATTATGGAATACTCGCACTCGCACACGAGCCTGCCAATCGCCATGCATTGTACTTGCATGAACACAATTACGCATATTAAGCTATCAGACAGTATTGTGCTTAGATACTCAAAATTATTCAAATAAAGATAAATTACAAATAAATAAATATCTTAGATAAAGATGATTTAATTTTAATTTTATCTAGATAAAAGATAAAATTATAGTCGTTTAATCTAGATCATTTTAAGATAATATCGCTTTTAAGCAAAACAATTTAAGATATAAAAACAGTGTATTTATATTTTCATTTATAATATAAATTTTTATGTCTTAAAAAAGAGTTTTCTAAATGTTCTGTCTGACAAACAATTTCTGCGTGATACATATGTTTGTTATTTCGGCATACTTAAAATAAATTTAATAAAATTTTATTTAATACGTGGATAAAGTAAAAGAATCTTTAGATTTAGATTCTAAGTATGAAAATAATACTTTCTTTTTAATATACAGAAAATAAGATAGATATATACTCGAGCATTGCAAAAATAAAAAATAAAAATCCGAAT
Organism: Cephalotes varians; assembly: GCA_037157785.1. Lineage (NCBI taxonomy): Eukaryota > Metazoa > Arthropoda > Insecta > Hymenoptera > Formicidae > Cephalotes > Cephalotes varians. Next base: position 390,322 of record JANQDE010000103.1, on the reverse strand, counting down.
AGAAAGTGCAAGCAAATAAACTTATTAGCGCTATAAAACATTCGGTTTATAAAAAAATGAGATGTTTTAAGATTCTACTGTCGTTACACATTAACGTAGATAATTTGAATAACTTTTTTTTATTTGAGATAAAGATGGAGAATAATACGTATTCTAACAATCTAAATAAAAATAAAAATAAAGCCATTTTTTCATATATATATAAAGATAATTATGTCGATAATTTATAACTGCAAACACTACTACACATATGCATATATCACCTAGCGGAATCGCCTATTATGATATGGAAGAAGCATGATTATATCTGTAAAGAAATATAAAAAAAGAGGAATATAAAAATAAAAAAGTCAAATTTAACGAGACTGTAATATTATAATATTATAGTTTTCTTTAGACTAGGCTGAACTTCATGCTATGAATAATGATTCGCATTTTGTAATGTTATTTATTATATTTTTATGAATACATCAGAATGGACTTCCTATAAAAGAAAATAGAAAATAGATATTTCTGACTTTTCAACAAACATTATTGGCTCCTCAAACAGTTTTAATACGATGCTGAAACAATGTGCGATATTTTATATTCTATATAATTAAATACAATTTCCCAATGTTTAAAAGATGATATCCTTAATTTAATTCTTAAGTTAATACTTTTTTCCAAAAAATTATCAATAACAATAATATAATGACTTTATCTGTTATTTTATATTTTCTTTATATATTATAGAAGAATCAATTATTCATTCACTTTCATCATGAATCGACTCGATATAACAAATATAGATTCTACGAAAAAATATGAAAAATGGCACACAGTACATAACTTATAAAGAGTTTTATCATATCACATATTCTGTATAATTATAAACATATCATAGAATATCAGCCATACATTCTATACATATTGATGTACAACGTTTTAAAATTTTCTAATTGATTTGCAGTTCTGAAAAAAATATACCAATATCAGTATCAAAAAAAAATGATAACGCTGATACGGCTATTCATGGATAGCAGCCGAGCAAATACGGAAAGAACGGTTTTGCTGAAAGTTCTAAAATTTTAGCTGGATATAGATCAAAAGAGTAATTTTGTTGGATTATCAAAATAATTACATAGAACGCTCAAACTAGTTGCTAGAATATCAAAACTTTTTGCAGCATTGCTTATTATTTTTAAATTTTCAATAAAATTATTTTGATGACCGAACAAAATTATTTTCAAACCTGTATCAGTAAAATTTTAGATCAGCAAAATCGTTCTTTCCGTGAATGATATTTTCAACCTTACCCGCCAAAGAAGCACGGAAACTTCCGAAATTCAACAAATTTTATGGGATCAATTTTTTTTTTATGCTTTGACGTCATGCACGATAAAATATTATCTATAAAAATGAAGATAAGAATATCCAAAGCACCGCGTCGACGGTAGATGGAGTGTCGGTATAGAAACGAGCGAAATACGAAGCACACGATGAGAATGATACGTGGGATATATTGAAATCCCTGATTTTAATTTCAATAAGAGAATTTTTTGAAATTGAGTTTTCCCCGATTTAAATATCGTGGCTGAAGTGATGTAGCCGTTCGTTCGACACACGACAATGCAATGAGCTCATAACTCTTGTGGACCATGGAAAATTTTACAAATTTCTCTCCCTTTCCTTCTGTGTAAAATTTACCCTTTGCGGTATAAGTCTACGTCATTTCTGGCTGTATGAGCTCTTCAATCTCTCGCTGCAAACGTAATGCAAAAATCCAGGCCGCCGATAGTCACGGTGGGCATTTCTTTGACGAGATCGAAAGCGATCGAGCGGAAGGAAAGAAAATGACCGGTTGGGGGAGAGAGAGAGAGAGAGAGAGAAGTAGGCCCGTATGGTTTTCTACTACATTTACCTTTTCCCATTTTCATCCTCCTCCGAGCCCATTGATTTTATTTCGAGCTCCCGCTTTTCCCGTATATTGACGTATTCGTAGAACAACCGAAACGTTTCGCGAGGAAATTGCACGCGTGGCACGACAGTCGAAATATCCAGAAAGCTGGACTGTGACAATACGAGAAAGACCGCGAGAGAGAGAGAGAGAGAGAGAGAGAGAGAGAGAGAAAGAGAGAAGAGGAGAAGAAGAGAAGGGAAGGGGAAGAAGGAAGAAAAGGTGAGAGGAGATGATGAAGTCGTCGTTTATGCTTTATATCCTATGCATGAAAATTTCGGATCCCCGAGAGTCGCTGTTATTGCGTCGGGCGAAGGAAGGAAGATCCTCGGTTCTTGGCTAGTGTGCGAGCTTACATTCTTTATGGATACAGATAGCGCCGGAACCCCGGAAACCGCGGTATATTCGCGGTACGCGGCTTACATCGTGTTAAGTTCGCGCGAGGTGAGGACGGGGGGCGGGGAAAGATTTAAAGGCGAGGGAAGCCGAAGGTAATGCTTCTCACACGCGCGCCAGAGTATGCAAAGTGTAGATGCAAAGAGGGGAGAAAAAAGACGAACCCGGGGCACGGACGAAGATGTATGTCTCGCAGACGGTTGCTCTTGGCGACACTCGGCGTATTGTGTGATTTGCGTACGAATCCGAACACACGCTTGAGAAATTGTCGAATATAATGCAAGGGCCTTTATCATCTGGTAGAAAAATGAGATTCGATTATCTCGAGGATAATGTAAATTGACGTGATAAATCTTACGTTTCTCTGAAGATACGAAAGATATAGAAAACCATTTCGCGGGATTTAATTACGTGGCCGAAGTTCTATATATTATAAGTTTTATATTTCTATATATTCTATATATTGTAAGTTTTATATTTTAAATGAATGTAAAACGTAAAACATACCCTTAATATTCAAGAATCACTTTTTGGGAGAAAATTTTCTTGTGATTTTGTTAAGGAATATTTTATTGACGTAGAACAATCTTGTAAAGTACCGTTTCGAGCATTTAGATAAATTAGCAACATTTAGATAGATAATTAAATCAATACTTCATGTATTTTAAATTTATATTTTTTTACATATGTCACATGTTTCAAATTTATCCTTTTTCCGGCAGTCAGACCGTTTGAACTTCAAGCTGCGGAAAACAAAAATAAAATCGGTGCTTTTAATATATTTCGAGAGCAAACGCATTTAATATGTAATGTACAGTCGAAATGAACGACGGATGGAAATCCGTGCATTTCTGTTTCAAAGAGCAAATATTAACACATATGACTTTGTAATTTATTGTTCAGCGAGCGTAACACAAATATCCCTATTGTTCTCATCGTTTAATGAACAAATTGCTAAAATTTAGTTGTAATTTTAGTAGAATTGGAGCGTGCCATAATGGATCATAATATATTCGTAATAAGCATCCTCGCTCGTCGAGCGGAAAACTGACGCGGCACAAAAACACCTGGTGGAAAAAGAATCCGAGAAACCTTTCGGACCATTTAGCTGCATTCTCGCTTCGCCGCGGATAACATTACGTGATATTTTTCGGAACCCGGTGCAAATAGGAATTCTGTTCGAACGATGCCCAAAACTGTTACATAATGTAACATTCGATTCGATGGTCATGCGAGCGCGCCGCCGATGCTTCCCATGCTTTCTATACCTTACCAATGCTTATCGTTTACGATGCATATGATGCGTACATAGGTACGCTTATTCACGATAATGCCCGAAATGGGGGTTCTTTTGAAAGCGCTTGGCGCCACGCCGGATATTACGTGCCGACTCAACTGTGTTACATGCGGATTACGTTTTCGCATTTTTAGTCACGTCGGGTCCCGCCCGGAACGACATGCAATCTCGCTCAACGAAAAAACAAGATTTTAATTTCCAAATACGCGCGATATCCGTAAGATAAGCGTATAATGTGCGCATCAAAGATGAATACCGTGTCCTAATCAGGTAGCCGGATCAAATTGGTGTGTCCTAAATTAATCCTCGAGTATACGAGACGAAATTAGATCTCGCTGGTGAAAGACGAAATCTTCTTTCATACAGATTTTAGGGATAAACGAGCAGAGGCATACCTCGCAGGCACGCATTCCTCGCGCGCAAACCGGACCACGTGTAAGTTGCATTAGGAAAATTCAGCCGCAACGTCTATGACTTATTGTTAATACGTTGCACGTTGCAGCATGCGGCGTTCCAAGCGTTAGTATTCCTAATTACATTTTGCGACATATGGCCTCTCACGTGTCGACACGAAAGGAACTTTGTACATTAGACAAATGACAAAAATAAATGCACCGGAGCGGGATGGTGAAGGGAGAGAAGGGGGAGAGAGAAAGAGAGAGAAAGGGAGATTTTCTTTCTTTTTTTACTCTCTTATGTGTAATTGCACGCGAAACGGTGCCGTAACACGTGGGACAAGAAGAAGAATAATGGAGCGTTTGTGTCGCCGTTTTTACAGGCTTGACTCGTACACATAGCTCGTAAACAAAAAGGACAGCGAAACGTAAAAACGAGGCGGACTGGCGAGCATTGTAAAAGGTACGCCCGCATGACGTCAACCTTAAGCTCCCTTACCGAATGCCAGCGGAGTGACACGGAAAAAAAAAACGTTTTTGGTACACGGACCGTGATATCGCGCGAGACTGAATTTCTGATTAAATCGCGTTACCAGCAAGACAGAAATATTCGGATGCGCGGTGCAGCACAAAAATGACGCGCCGATTTATTCGAGGAACGAGAAAAAAAGAAAGAGCGCCTCGCGATTGCCTCGCGAGCGCTCGCGCGCAACGGGAAAAATAATTCGCAAACGATAATCCAGTAAAATGCAAATTAAAATTTCTAGTTTATTGCCCTACGTATTAATTAATCGTGTTCAAAATTCAAACGTAAATCTGCAACGCGAATTATGCGCGTATATTCACTATTAAAAGCAGAATTTACTCCACAGTCGTCACTTCCCGCATAAAAGCGAATTGATCTGTGCTAAATTATTATGCCACCGGAAATTTTGTAGCGTTCAGCTTATACCCGTTTGCATCGATATCGATCGCTGCAATCCGATTATGATTATGTGTTGTTCATATTCTATAGACAGAATGGTATAAGTGTATATAACACATATGTAAAAATAAATAAATCAAGCCGTTAAATCTGATTTAACATTACTTAAATTAAGTATTGTTTCGTTTCATTTCAGCACTGACCGATTATATTTTTCCTTATGCATATGTATAACATGACGTGTATAAAAGCGCACATTTGAAAAATATGCCATATTATTTCTTTCGCAATCGTGTCGATATTTTAAACGATACGCACGATATTGATATTATTTCCCAAGCTTTATGCGTTGCTTGAGCGGATTGTCGATAAGCCTATCGACGACACTGTGCAACAGGTGTATTCTTCTTCGTTTGTTGCGAAAAATGATACCGCGAAGAAAGTTTAGCAATAACATATTTTTGTTAACGGAAACTCAGACGCGCTCCGAACTTCTATCTGAACAGTAGGGGAAACCGAAGCTAGTTGTTACAATTTTTTTATTAGAATTTTTTTCTAAACTAATGTATACATTTAAATAAATATCTATGCATTCATTCAAATACATCTTTAAATAGTCAATTTTTCTAATTTGTCAATATTTTTGAACATAGAAAATTGAAATTTTCTTAGTAGATAAACTGTAATACTTACCTCATTGTGAAACAAATTATTACTGAGCTGGGACAAATTGTTATATTTATAATATTAACACACACACACACACACACACACACACACACACACACACACACACACACACACAAAAGAATAAATTCAAGATTATTGTTATTTGAAACCATACACAAAATACTTCACAAAATATTTATTTTAAGATACAAAACTAAAACTTACAAAAATATGTTAATATAAATTTTTTTAAAATTAGTTATTAAATATTTATTTATCGATCAATTAAGAGAAAGAAGTTTAAGTTTAAATTATTAATTCTAGATACAAAGTAAATTGTTATACTATAACAACCTTCCTCAATCAAAATGTAATAACTAGTTCCAATTCGCCGTTGATTCGAGAAAATACAGACCGAAAACCAGTATACAAAGTTTCAAATAAAACGTGTTATTACAACTAAATAAACACAAAAAAATAGACAAGAGATTATTAACATATCTTTATAACATTTATAAAAATAAATATTATGCTGTCCTCTTTGACTAAAAGAATCAACTGTAACAACTAGCCCCTTGTAACAACTAGTCTTTTTTATATAAACACACAGACAATTAAAATATATTTTGTGATTTTGTTCAGTATTGGACGTAAACATTAAATGCACTTGGAAACAAAGCGCGCTACTTCTGACGCGTTTACCTTCGTTTCGAAGTAATCCTTTTCCAATTTTATCCTTCTTCATTTAGGATTGAATATTTGTATTGTTTATATAAAAGCACTTGTTTATATAACTTAAAAGCAGCTAAAAATCATTACATAATCTCAAAAAAATATAATTACCTTATTTTTTAATTAATTTTTTTTTACTACAATATATCCATTCTTACTTCAAAAGTGACACAAAAAAACGTGATTTTTTTTAGTTATTATCATGAATGAGTTAGATAAACATTATTCTATAAATCATGAAAAGTGAACTAACTTCATAAAAAATTGTTAAAATCGTTACATTTAAAAAAGATGATTTTTTTTAAGAATTTCGTGAAGCAAAATGACATTTAATCATGTTAATCATGTTAAGAATAAAATCATGTTAATAATAAAAATATTCTTTTTCCCAACATTATTTGATTAGTCAATAATTTTTGTTGAAAAATAGTTTTTCTCCTTCCTTACTGGAAAACTTAATTTTTTGAGTTGTATCACTTTTGAAGCAAGGATCCGATATTGCATTTCCCGTAGTTTGTATTCGCACCTCGAAGCGTGGACTATCTGTCTCTAAGCGGTTCGGTAACTCTATCAAGCAACAGGTATTGCATTCTTTTTCGTTCTCACTTAAATCGTGTTTGGTAAATCGAGTGAACGCGCGACGATCGATGATTCATATTACGAATACGAGTTTGTGAAAAAAGTGCAATAGTTCAGATAAGAATTGTCGGACGTTTATGGGCGCACATTAATTATCAAAATGGAAGAATAAAGCGTTCTATTAAGTTATTTCGCGTCATTTGAAAGTCATTAGAAAATGTTATTAGTACGATTGTGTGTACGATTGTGTGTACGTGCGCTGCGTATGGCAGATTTTAATTCACGTATTAATGGAACTGAATGAGAAATGCCGGAAGTAATTCCGCAGCGTAGGACTTGAGCGCTGACGATCAGAAAACGCTTTAAATCGTGGTTAAATATTCCATTATCTATCCATCAGTGATCATTCTCATTCCGATTCGATAACAAATGCATTCACGCGTACCGTCAATACAGACCTCGAAGTTTTTACGCTCTATAACTAGTGTTTGTATGAAATATTAGCGCGCACGCGTTGTTGATCGATATATATGCGCATAATTTAGCTGTCGAACGACAGCAGATTTTATGGGCCGCGTAAAGTTCCACGATGGAAGGTTAAAAGCGTTCCATCCAATTTTTAGCATCGAAGCGAGTGACTTATGCATTTGCCATGACAAAAGATGTAATGGCGTATATTTACGACACTATCCAAAAAAATCCTTTAAATAAAATCCAAAAAGTTATTACGTGTTTATATTCTGCATATTAGAGACTTCAAGACTTTATGATCAAATGAGTTATTTAAAGCCGCTTATGTTTAAAAACTTAAGTCTACAAACAGTTATTACATGGAAAGAATAGTTTTGCTAAAGTACCTAAAAATTTAGTTAGATACAGATCCGAAAATAATTTTATTAAAGTATCAAAATAATTATGTAGAACGTTCAAATTGCTAGAATATCAAAATTTTTGCAACATTGCTCATCATGCTCGAGTTTACATAATTATTTTGATGGTCCAACAAAATTATTTTCAAGTTCGTATCTAGCTAAATTTTTAGATATTTTAACAAAATCGTTCTTTCTGTGTGGGATTTCCAAGATTCTAGATTTAATTATATATATGAAGTTGCACTATTTTATTTCGAAAAGATTTGCCCTCGATGCTTGATTTAATAGGCTTTAGATTGACGCTAAGTCTTGACGATTAGCTACACGAAAGGGTGGAGTTTAGAAACAAAGTTGAGTCCTTCGGGATAGCAAAGGATTTCCTAGGACTTTGGTCGTTTCATAGTATCAGCTTCGTTGATCGAAGATTGTTTAAACTCTCAACTCCGCACCTTGTCTTTACGATCAACTTTCTAAGCGTAAGACTATGAAAAAGATATTTAATACTCACAAAACCATGCTATTATTTCTAATTTCACACACGTGAGAAAAAAATTATTTTTTTTATACTGCTGCCGACTTTAAATGAAACAAATTAACTCGATAGATATATTTATCTTTGTACACTTCATCTTCCAGTTTTCGTATAGTGTTGTCATACATTTGTTCAATTATTTTTGCACAAGTAAATGCAAAATCAAAAATAGAAAGCTAATTTAAAGCTAGAGAAGAATGCATAATTAATTTGCGGCAAGCTGCACAGTAAAATGGATTATCATTTTATAATATAACGGTCTGATTAACGGGCGTTATTAAGTAGCGTCCTGTTGGCACACATTTGCAAAACAGTAATGGCGACGCGTTACGGATAATTAAATTTCGCAAAAACATTCGCCGCGAGATATTCCCACGTTTCTCGATTTTGCGCATCGAGCATATGGTATACGTGTTGTTTCAACCAGATGCAACAGAAAATCTTTAAAATTACATGAGAGATAAAGAAATTGGCAATTAGAAACGAATCCCGCACTAAGGTGACGGTCCTAATTATATCAAGTTTGTAAAATTATTCAAATATTTTACATGTATTAATAAAATTAGAAAAAATTCTTTTTACATTCTTTAATTCTATTATTATTATTGTAAAATAAAATCATTTTCTTAATCATGCAGATATTTAAAAAAAAGCGGAATGTAATCTAAACTTTAATAATTCCTTGAAATTAGGAAATTATTCTTAGTAAAGTTGTATTTAATACACTATTATGTTATATACGCTAAAACAATGTGAATTTTAATTATTGATATAAAAACAATTTCAAAACATTTAAAAAATTTTACATTAAAGAAAATGAGAGGGACACGAAATAATCTGCCGATTCACAATTGGATCTAATATCGTATATAAACATGTTTTAATATTTTTCCAAAATTCACAATTGGTTTATTAAACATATATTAATTTTTCTTTTAAATTATAATATTTACTGCTTACATCAATATTAACAATCTTTTTAAATAAATATTTGTTAAATTTACATAAATTAATAAAAATTACTTTAATTTTAAATGACCTATAATTGGAACCACAATTGATCATCTTAATTAAAAAATATATGAAAAATTAGATGAAATAAGTTAATTTTCACGTACACATAATGTAGCTTGTAATCTGGTGAACAAAAGATCTCATGGATATCAAGCTTAATAATACATTTTTGAGCTATAATGTATCAAAGATGTAAAACTTAATTATGCTCTGTAGTACAACTAGCAAAGCTATAATATTCTGAAAATTCTTCAAAATGTGTGTCTCATTCAATCACATCATTTTCCAATTAATTTGAAAGAGAACACTAATGCAGAAAATTATTATTTTAATGTCCTACTATCGACATTACCCGCGCGCGCGCACGTATACGCACACACGTGCGCACACGGTAATGTTAAGAATGGGATCATCAAAATATCATTTGCAGCATCAATACTGTTCTCTTTCAAATTAATTAAAAAATGATGAGATTGAATGAGATACTTTTCGAATTTCCGGAACATATTGAAGCTTTGCTACACTAGTTGTACACTAGAGCATAAGTTTTACATCTTTGATACATCATAGCTCCAAATTATTGAGTCTTGATGTTCATGATTTTTTTTTGTTCATCAGATAAGCTACGTTATGTGTGAAAATCAACTCATTTCACGGAGACCTAATTTTTTATACACTTAGTGCGGGGTTCTTTGATGGAACACAAGTGCAATGCGAAACGCTATAAAAATAATCCGCTTCAACATTCTTCGAGTTGCTAAGTTGGTTAACATTTATTGCTTATCGAACGATACTAACAACGACATAACACGAATATTCATATAATAAAAAATAAATATTTAATTGCATAAACTTTTGATATGTATAACATGTCTGCATATGTCTACATATGTCATCTTTTTATTAATCTAATTAGCTTTTTTTAACTGTTAGAGTACAAAAAAACGGTTAAATATATAATATATCGCTCATTTGTTACAAGAACGACAAAATTCAAAATTGTCATTTTTTAGTTGCTTGCAAAAAAGCACGAAAATATAAAAAAAGGAAAAACATGTTATACTTAAAAGATACTTTTTTAAAACATACTTTTATTAATCTATAATCAGTTATATCAAAATTGCATTTCAAAATTAATATTGTAAATTTTAATGATTCAAAATATTTACACTTATTTTCTGGAAAAACTTTGTTTTTTGAATTGTGTCATTGTTGCAACAAATGAGCAATTGTATTAAGCTTTATTTTCAAAATCAGAAAGAGAAAGATCAATATAATGAGCAAATAATTTTTAATGAAACTTGTTACAAGGATTTGAAGTACATCAAGAGTTATTTGAGTAGAATTAGAGCAAATATATATATAATTGTTTTGTTTTTAGAGTAAATATATACATAAGTGTGCGCAGAAGCTCGTTTTAAAAGGCTATTCATGCAAACGGCGGGCATTCCGGAATTCCTCGGAATCGGGAGAAACAATGCGGGACTGCTATTAACAGCATAAACCGCTCGTCAAACGGCGTTATCGAGAGAACTACAGGCAGGAATTGGAACGAAACTGCATTCCCGCAAGGAATGTGAGAAAACGTATGCCGTGCATGCGTTCGCAGCATCCTTAATAGTAGACTGTTTCCAAACGCTGGAATACCAAATTATTAGATACAAAGCATGGCATAACTGGCAAAGAGTTTTTAAGAACAGACAAGAAGTATAATTAAATTTCGTTTGCTTCTCTCATATTTGAAATGAACGCATCGTCGTTTATTGGCGTATGCATGGCGGAAAGAACGATTTTGTTGAAGTGTCTTTTTTTTACAAATTTATTAATTTACAAATAAATTTATTAGATTATAAATTTATTAGATACAAATCTGAAAATAATTTTGTTTGAACCATCCAAAATAATTGTGTAGGACGTTGTGTAGAACTGGTTGTTGGAATGTTAAAACTTTTTGCAACTTGTCATCAATGTTTAAGAATTATACATAAAATTATTTTGGTGATCTAATAAAATTATGTTTAAATCTAGTATCTTGTCATTTTTAGATACTTCAACAAAACCGTTGTTTCCATGTGGAATCGCATTCAACGAAAACGTTACGAAAAGAAAATTTCGTCATCTTGCGATAAACGAGAGAAAATTTCAAAATGCGAAGAAACAATTTTATTCATCATTCACGAAGATACAACTCCCAAGAACTAATATTTTCGCGTTTCTCCGCCGTAGGCGAAGAAGTAGTACATCTACATTTGCAATACACACATAATGCCTCATGAGTCGTCGTTCAACAAAAGTCATTTAAATAAAATGGTTCTAATGCAAGCCATCTATCTTTAGAGAAGAGCTTTTATCTTCCCCTTCGTTCAATTCCTAGGCGACCCCGTTTCGCAGAGTAAAAGCTCATGACACGCATTGCACATTTAGTCCCGTTTTATGCAGCCAGACTTGACGTTGCTAAATCGTCCAATCTACACGACGTTATTTAGAGACTTCCTGCACGAAACTACTTAATTAAAGTCTTCCTTAAAGGATGCTTCGCGTGTACGCGGTGGATCCTGGATTAAGGCATGGTCGATGACGTGCGATCAATCTCTTTAGAACTTTCTGTCTCTATATAATAAAAAAAAACACATCTCGCTGTTTTACCAATTAAAGATTTATGATTAACTAGCCAGATATAAATTCGAGATTTCTTGTTTGAGACAAAATAAAATTTTGCGATTATCAAATCATTGTCGTAAACGAGAGTATTAGATTATAGATCTTCCTCATTTTCCTTTTTTTACACGTATTATAATAATTATTGAAATAGGATTTCAGAATAAATCTTGCCTATTTTACAATTTACACATTCGGTGCACGGTCGGTTGTATAAAATTCGAAGTAGTATAGTTAAAATCATTTGCTACGGTCGTAGCGCAGCTAGGTGAGTTAACGGATGAAATTACCGAGAACTAAACGCCACGAGACACACCCAGCTCGCAGTTGTAGAAATTTCTCGGAATTCATTATCGTTTTAATAACACGTTTACAGACCTCCGTACTCGACATGGGTGCTGTTAATTTTTCTAAAATGCTAATGATCTTAATTTAAAGCCTTGGATAGCTGCAATTTTACTGAGCTATTTAACAATTAAAAAGGTATTAAATATTAACGTCAAAAATCATCATCAAGAAGAATATAATATTCGCGGAAACTGCAGGCAAAAAAATTTCATGCTTAGCATTAAAACTTATTTAATTAACGATAATTTATAATTCTATAATAACTCATTATATAATAGTAATTTTTGTGGAATGTAAAATTTTAAAACGATAGAATAAAAGGGCGTAAAATTTTCATTTTTAATGAATGAAGGAAGCTGTTTCTAAACAGAATTATTCTGCGAGATTCCTTGATATCCGAATAGTAATCGAAGTTTAATTTTTTCCTAATATCCTAATATATCGTGCCTGGTTAACGCATTCATGCGTATCTTTGTGTACTGGGGCGCGCTAAGCTAAAAGCACGACTACTGGCAGCTGGCTACGCTCGGTAGTATCTAGTACCTGAGGATAATGCGGAGGAGGCATGCTTAATATTAACAGGATGCTATAGAGACCGCGCGTGTTGTTCCTACGTAATTTCCTCCTAAACGTACTAAGGGATGCCCATGCATATTTCAGAACAGCAGATACGAGAGCACGAATGCGTATCCTTGTGCGAGCGTGTTGTACACAGGGTGCCCAAAGTTCTGCCGCATTTTCCGCCACTTAGGCCTCCTATCCTCAATTTCGAATTCTGCGTGCTTTAAAATATACGTTGGGATATTTTGTAACTTACAAACTATTTGAGAATGAATTTTACAAACTCAATTTAGAGTAGCATAAACATAGAGTAACAAAAACGCTTTTTCATTTAACATCAATATTGTATCAAAGAAGATACAGTAGATCCAAACTTGAGAACTTAATAAAAGTTACAAGGATATTTAATCGAGATATTGCTTAATCTAATCTTTATTAAAGAAATGCGGAATAAACGAAATTGCCCTGTGAAAGAGAGCGAGGGTAATCTTGGCACACCCTATAAACGTGTGATGCCACGACATCATTAGACGACGTCGATATCGCGAGCAGAGGCTTTGCTAATCACCATGAATCGTCTGATACTGACATTTATTCAGGCCGGAATCAGAACACATTCCGTACCTTGCGTATTTACATGTCTCTTATTGCAAATACAGTTTTGTTTACAATGCGTGACAATATTGACGCCTTGATAATTGATTTATTAGGTTCACTTTACACGATCTATAATTTGCGATTTAGAATTCGAGACAGAATTTTACTTATAATTTTATGCATCGTGTAATACAGAAAACATATGAACAATTATGAATTCAGAATTATAACTATAATTTTTCATAAATAGAAACTCTATTTTTCATAAATAGAAGATGCATCAAATAGTACATAAAAACTTGTGACTGATTAATTATGGTCTAAAGAACCTTAAGGGAGGAGCCCATGGTAAAATTTTCAAAAAAATCGATTTTTTGGAAACACTTTTAAAAAATCGTTTGAACCTCCAAAAATACGATGCATATTCGTTTATAGCTAAAAAAATTTTTTTTTAAATAGTTTTCGAGCTATTTTTGAGGAGCGTTCCGAGCGCTGAAAAACGCCTTCGGCGCAGGTACACGCAGGTTTTCGACCCTTTTGAGTTTATTATCTTTGGGGAAAAAGTTACCTAGTGGAAGAGCAACTGTATGGAGCTGGAATCGCTGATTAGAGGTACGTACAAAATTTCAAGTTATTAACAATTTATTGGTACCAAAAACTTTAAACGCAATTTTCTCAAAACCATGTTTTTGAACTCGGCACACAGCATAACTCAAACAATTTTTATCCGATCAACTTGAAATTTTAATTATAGCTTTTTAGATCGATTTCAAAAAGAAGTACACGAGCTTTTTTCGATTAATTGAAAATTGTAAAAAATATATCGCTTTTTATACGAACATTTTGGTTGAAAAATCGAACTTTTTTTTCAAACTCATGTCTATTTTTTTGGGGAGGAATTTTTTGATTTCTCTGTGTACTTCTCTGCTAAAACTAATATATTTAACGAAAATATTTCACTTTTTGTTCCAGGATCAAGTCTATAGTTCTGCTGCGTGCCGTGAAGAGGATCGGCTGAAAATCAGTCGTGCTACAGAGACTCGTGTGCCGCCATTTTGTACTTTTTTAATCACTTAAAAATTTTTTTGTATTCTTCAATATATGTCTAATGAAGCCTAAAAGTCTTTTTTACTCTATACTTTATACCTTTCTCAAAAAAAATACCAAAGAAGGCAATCGAAAATGGGCAGTCACCGTGGGCTTCTCCCTTAAGCACTGATCACTATGCATAATGGTTGTGCCCAAACAGATCTTACTCATATGTAAATATATAATCTACATGTAGTACCTACAATAATCTAACCTATAAATGTGAAGTTCAGTTTGAATCGATTTTGCAGTGAGCGCGTACATTTGTGTGTGTGCATATTTATTTAGATTTATTTTTTGGTCACCGACCTTTTACGAGACTACAAGTATTACATTTTTTTATTATTACGCTTTATGTTCTATAATTCTAAATATGTACATAATTATAAATCAAATTATAGTTTATATAATATAAGAATTTTTTCTTATCTAATTATATTTATAATTTAATGCATAAAATTATAAATAGAAATCTATCTCAAATTTTGTCACGAATTATAGATCGTGTAAAGTTTTAGAATGCGTATTGAAGAAGATTGCAGCTTTAGTTTAAACAAAGGATCACTAAACTAAAACATTTCGCGCGCAAAATTCTCTTTAATTATGCCAATGTAAAAGTTACAACTCTAAAAATGTAATAATTAAGAAGCTACGTACAACAAAATTTCTATATAAAATTTATTTAAAAGTTATTTGTTACATATTATCAAAATTTATTTAAAATTTATTTACTATATTAAATTAATTTAAAATCACATGTATTTATATATGTATGGATGTTTCACGTAACATTTATGTAATTGCTGTGATAAATATAGATAAAATTTTCAATTGAATTTAATTATTATGATACCTTTATCCTGAACTTCGAAATGCTTCGAAAATACAGCATTATTATGTATCATTATTTCTCTGAGAGGTCGTTTTACTATAATATATATTCCATATATATAAATTTGCATTAATTTCTATACAAGTAAAATCAGATATTAATTACTTGAGCGCCGCAAATTAGTATTAAAAATCGATCCGTTCGAATTATATTATTAATAAAAGACCCACAAGATGAATCTACGGAAATCAGTCAACGGAATACGAATTTTCGAAATGTTTCGTAAAACTCCGATACGTGATAATGCTCTTACGTACGTCACGACGAGGGACGCCGCAGTTGCAGCTGCAGCCGGTCGTAAGGAAACTAACGCACGTGTATCGCGGTGTTTCTGGCGGTGCGGACTTATTTCACTATTTTATTAGATTAAATATTCACGAGGGACACTAGAGCGCGATAGCAACAACAGCGAGCCGTAGAAAAACGGCGCAGTAAAATACGATGCGGGCCACCGGCTGCAAAGGTGCGAGCGTTATCGTGTAAGGAATACAGGTCATTGTTGCATCTTTAATGCGTTGTACAAAAGCGGCACATGAATAAGTTGAACTTCGTCGCTTCAGCGTGAAACCACAACGGCGTGGCCTTTTTATTTATCGCCGGCATTTCTCTTTCGAATGCATCACGCGCATCGACCTTTCGTTTTTGGTATCAACCTTGCAAAGGCGCAGCGCACCTACAATATATTTAGACTTGTAAGGTAAAGATTTTGATATGCTGTTATCGTGCTAAGTATAAAGTATGGTGTAATGTATAAATAACTTTATATTTTTTATTATAGTTTTATGGTTTTTTTTATAACGAGTCCCATTATCATCAAAATTCGTGAAATGATTATAATAATAAAATAATTAATACAGAAATCAAACAAATATTTGAAGATCCTTTCTATATAGAAAGATCTTTTTTCACATTGATTGCTCTTGATGCAATTGTGAATTATCAACCGTTTGTCTTACATTACTCATTTTTTCAAACTCCTCTACGGTTAATTTCATGTAGAATTTTGTATCGAAGCTTACATATGTTCTCCAATATCTTAACTATCAGGATACATTAATCATTCTAACACGTTCGAATCGATATATCTTGTGACTTTTATGTAAAGGAGTCTTCCTGTAATTCTGTAGAAAAATAAACTATTCTATTCACAATTTCATGATTTACAAGGAAAGACCGATTTTACTGAAATATCTAACTAGATACAATTCTGAAAATAATTTTATTAAGCTATTAAAATAATTATGTAGGATATTTAAACTAGTTGCTAAAATATCAAATTTTTTTGTAACATTGCTAATCACATTCTTGGTTTTCTATACAATTATTTTGATGGCAAAACAAAATTATTTTCATATCTATATCTAAATTTTTAAGTATTTCAGCAAAATTATTTTTTCTGTATATGCGCTGTATTTCCGGCACTTTCATATAAGATAATATAGTTTTAAAATAATTTTAAAATAATAAATTATGCATTAATATAACTTTATAATAATGTTTTTATAATAACAATAATTAAACAACCAAATCGAGGAAATTTCCAGTTTCTCTGAAAAGATAAAAAAAATTGTTCCGTTTTATTGAATTCATTTTTATTGATTATTGATTTTATTGATTAACGGAAATTATATTCGACATACGGAAGTTACATTTAACATGTACGGAATATATTAAAAATAAAAAATAGTAAAACCATGCACAGGTCACTGCGGTTTTCATAGTTTTGACGATCTTAGAAAAATTATGATGCCTATGTCGAGATTTTTATGATTTAGCGTTTAGCCGTGTCTTGATGTAGTAAAATATTACACCGCTAACAACCTCTAATGAATGAAAACAAACGGCAGACACACATGCAATGCTTCACAGTTGACACGCATTTGCCGTATAATAACGCCCTGCAGATTTTGTTATGGATGGTGCGTGCGTGGCCGTCCGCGTATCGCAATAACAAATGTTTCAATGAAAATTGACGTTCGTTACTTGGCTTAATATATCTGCGCACGTGACGTCACGTACTACGCCACTGAATACCGTATCGCGCGAAATCATTTTTTTTTTTCGCATTCGCAAAATTAACTGACGCGATTTATTTCGAAACACAATTAATCTTACCGAATCTAACGCAAACAATCCGCCGTGATTTCGTTATGAAAACGCAAATTCGATTCGACCCGCGAAGTTTCCATATTACTCGAAGAATGTAAAAGGGGAGAAATGAAAAAAAGATTGTTTACGAAAGTACTCAACATTTTCAAAGTTAGCACTCGTAGAAATCGAATTGCCATGCATTGTTACCACATTGCGATTCTATTTACGAGATTTCCTTTTCAACAATTTTGCTTAACAAATCATTATAAACGAAAGAGGATAAAATTGAAATATAAGCAAATTGCAAGAAGCGAATGCGCCGTTTTATTTACTGCTAGTTAGCATAATCACGATGAGCTACATTAATCATTAAGGAGTAAACATCTTATTAAGGGTTCCGTCCTGGCACGCTACGCTTCCGGCCTGAATTTAATGGCGGCGGAACGGAATGGCTTTTCAGGCCATTTCGCTAAAGCTCGTTATCTCGTTAACGATCGGAGCGCCTATTCGTACATTTCGGGCTTTGTCACGACTGCATCTTATCACGACACCGAGATAAGCAGAACGAGATATACAACGATAATTATTTCACAGATCGTAAATTCTGTAAATTAAAAAGTTATAAGTTTTATGCGAGTTATGAGTTGTCTAAAAGATATCGCAGATCTATTTTTATATTTTTATATTCGTGAAGCCCTAATTTCCTGAACACAAAAATCCTTTTATTTCTCGTATTAAATATTGCTATAATTTATGCTAAAAATTTGAGTTACGATCGCTTTCAGATCCAGTTTGATAAATTTGCTTTTGAAATATTTTTCTGTACATCTGGAATATCCCTATATCTCGCCAGTGTACATAAAGTGCAGTCAATACTGTCGGACAGAGATATATCTCTTTTTCAGCCCTACGAATATAGCGGACATGCACATATGAAGTAACCTAAGAAAAAAAAAGGGCAAAGATATATCTCCATCTTCTCAGATATGTGAAAGACAGATGTATTTCTGTCGCAGTTAGAAATTTCTCTCAGTTCATATTTATAATGCATTAATATCACAATCATTCTCGTTATTTCCGACATTGATAAATTCTGCGCGCCGCTCCGGCATGATTTGTCTCGGAATATACGTACGATTCGTGATTTTCGCGACGGCCTGCATATCCGGGTGCATGGTGCAGAATAGCGCATGAATGCCGCTTGCATTTTATTTCCGAAACCAGATTGGTGCCGCGAAAGCAGGAGTGGAGGTCAAGGTCGAATGATGCTAGGACGCGAAAGAGGCGCAGGCTTAAAAGGGCAGCCGCATTAACTAGAAGAAGAAACGGGAAAGCAGGGAGGGCCTGGTGAGAGAATGCAAGCCTCACCTGTACTTTCGCCACCACGTAGTTTCTGCTCGGGCCTCTCGACCCTCTCCTCACTCGGCTGAGGTGGTCTCTCTGTCCTTTTCGGATAGTAGGGGTTGTACGACGAGGGCCACACGGTGGTCAGCCTTTTTGCTGGCGGTGGCGTGCTCGGTCGTCCTGAAAATAGATTAGGACCTTTCTCATCTAACCCAGGCACTCTCCTGTTTGCTTCCTTTTTTTACACTCGCCAATAATCCAGTCCGGTACTCCTCTCTTTTGCTCTTTTTCCCGTGCTCCCCGTGCTTTTCTGCATTTGATTTTATCGCGTATGTGAAATATTATGCGCACTATTCTACACCATACAAGGCCGCAGCAGCAAAATTATGCTAGATGGTGGAAATTTAACTGATGCGGCAGCGCGATTTAATTATATATTACAAGTGGACACAGGTATATATAGTGGACATATAGGTGAATCAGCTTTAAACTTTTACTTAGAACAGATTAAACTTATAAAAATACTTCTTTTTGTAATTTGTAATCTATTGTATTTTGTAACTATTATATTTTGTATTAATAATATAATATGTCTATATTTTTAGAATATAAAAATATTACTTGTATTTAAAAAAAAAAATATATATATATATATATATATATATATATATATATATATATATATATATACATCAAAACATACATAGGTAATGTTACATAATAAAAACTATGAAAATAAACATGTAAATTGAAACAGCTAAATTATACAGAGTATTCCATTTTAATCTTTGCTATTGAAATATATGAAAATTCTCATTTCATGAAAAATAACTTTATATGTTTTGAAAAATTTTTAGCTACAAGAATATACAATAAAAAATAGAAGATTTTATTTTAAAAATCGACTTGGACCTGTCTAGGCGCTCCGGATCGAAAACTTAATCAATCTATCAAATTGCCCTATGAAAATCTTAAAAAACTTTTTTATTTCTAATTATTTTTTCGTAAAACCCATTTTTTTCTGGATTTTTTTATGCTAAAGTTAAAATGGAATTCTCTATATTAATGTAATCTAACAATTATATTAATATTTTACTAAAATTCTAACTTAAAATTTCTTTCTATGTATATTCAAATATATATTTATAATAGAATAAAAAGATCGAGAACTCTTCTGTATTTATGGTGTCTCACGCTTTACTTTTTAGCTACATAGCTACGCTCCTAGCTGCACCGTTCTTAACAAGAGAAATTTAAATCATAATAAATGACAGAAAACATACGCGCGCGAGTGCGTGGTGGCTGCAGATTTGATGAATTCTACGAGCTTCTTTGAAAACGAGCCAAGTTCAACTTGTTGCGTTCGATGCCGACGGACGTCCCATTGAACAAAATGCCTTCTCACGAGAGAATCTCGCGGTAAAAAAAGGAGGTCATGAAAAGTGCTTGCAATCCTCTATAAAGCGTCTACTTCGAGTTTTAACCGGTTACCATTTAACGCGTCATTTCATTTGATCTAAATACAATTCCTATGATTTTTTAAATTGATTTATAATATTTTTCAAGTGATCAACTTTTTTTACTTTTAATATCAATGATCATCATGATAATCATCTTTCAACTGTTATTTCTTAAGTGACTTTTAAGAAAAAAAAATTGCTTCGTCTCCGCATTATGGAGTAAACTGAAGTCCATCGGAAAAATGATAAATACAATATTGATATTTTCCATTACAACACAGAAAGAACAGTTTTACTGAAAAATCTAAAATTTTAGCTGGATACAGACCAGAAAAGTAAGTGAATTATCAAAGTCAGTTTTGTTGAAATCTCATTACATCATATCAAAATAATTATGTAGAACGCTCAAACTAGTTGCTGAAATATCAAAATTTTTTGCAACATTGCTTATTACTTTTAAGATTCCCTCAGCAAAATAGTTCTTTCCGTGAATCAGTCAATTACAATTTTGAAATGAAATTTAAATTTAACATAATATTGTTAGAAGTGATAATTAATAGATATCAAATAATTACGTTCATTACAAAATAAGATAGAAGACTTGGCTGTTAATTTATTTTAGTTGTAATTACTGTCAAGTAACTCCCTCCGTATCATAATCACATAATGTTTAACAAACGCTTCCTTCCCATAAGACAATATGTCTGCCACGTCTAATTCGATTGTATTGTCAACAATATAAGATTACACTCGGCGCGCCAGCGTCTTATCTTTGTAAATATGAAAGTGCATCCCGAGAGAGTTGCAGTCTTCGCTTGTAGATTGAAACTTTACTTACACGATAATTCTGTACAATGCGTATCAACCCAGGGTGTAATTCAAGCTGATATTCGCCACGGGGCCTGTATACTTCTACTGCACGGAGATCCGTTCTCTGTGACTTGGTAGCAAGATGCTTTGACGCTTATTTCGTTCCTCATAATCGTGAAGATTATTCAAACTACCATCGTTCGCGGTCCCGTGCGTGCCATTCGTCGATACGATTTCGAAAACTATGTCGCAAAGTAATTCAAAGTACATTATACTGAATTATACGTGACTCCAGCTATTCAAAAAACGCGAGAATGCTCGTTTTCTCTTCGAGTTTTGCTTCAAATTGTTACAGGAACAATTTCATATCTTTTTTCTGAGGCAACAATATAGCCCGTTAAATAAAACTTTTATATAACTTTTACATAAAAGATATTTAAAAGGAAAAAATTAAATATCCTTAATATTTGTGTTATATTTAAAAATACTACAGCTTTTGTTACATAGTGATACGAAAAAATACGATTTCAAAGTACAATCTCAAAAAATTAAATAGCTATACTAAGAAAACTATTTAAATACTCGGCATTCTACAAATGTCTCTCAGAGAGACATTCAATTAATTCCCTTGAGCTCTGCCTATTCTTGAGTCGCTTTTGCTCGACTGAACACTGCCTTCTACTATTCTACTGGTTAGGCTGATAACGCACCCTCCATGCACATTTCTATTTCTCTTGCACCCTCTTCCACAGAGAAAGAAAGAGAGAGAGAGAGAGTTCACTACTCTTCTCTCTCTTTCTTTCCTCGTTAAACCCTACAGTCTTTCTGGTTTGCAAACAAGCGACCCTTTAACCCATCCAGCATCTAACTTGGACACTAAAAAGTTTTCGAATAAAAGTTTAAATACGCCCCGGACGAACTTCGCCTCGCAGCTTCTTTGCAACAATATGGCAGCTTCTGGGTCATCTACCGCGAAAACACGTGGGCGCATCTTTATACTTACGCCTACATACCGCCGCGCGATGCCTACGAAAATAAGTACACCCGTTAACATTCTCTTTTCTTCCACCAAGGCAATCACAACGGGGCTCGTATTTCATCCGGCCTAGCGTCCTTTTGTTGTCCTTTCGTGCGTCGCGAGCTTGTTTAAGAAGTTTCGAAATAACTCGTTGAAAATTTAAGAGTCTCTCGCGGCACCTCCTCCAAAGTGCCGCGGCGAGCGTCAAGACGAATTTGTTTCGCGAAGACAGAAAACAGACAAAAGGAGAGGGATGGGCGGAAGAAGACGGGGAAGCAGATTCATGAGTGCAGTTGAGAAAAATAAAATGGCAAGATGGCATTATTAATAGTTTTGACCCTCGATTTATCAAAGTCACAGTTGCACATTTCCCTATACGTTTACGAGAAATAATATCAGCCTCGAAATACTTTTAAAAAAATCGCAGTTTCTTCAATAAAGAATTCTTTACGAAATTTACTTTAAGTAAGACGTTACCAGTTAGCACTTGCAACTTTTAGAAAGATATATATTTCTTTAAATATTCTACTTTAAATATTCTAGTTTTAAAAATTTGATAGATAAATCTTGAAGATTTATATCAGAATAACAAAAAGTTTGTAACGAAGTTTCAATTAAGACTTTCACTTTGTAACTTTGCTCAATAGAGTTTGATCTGTAATTTTAACGAACAAGTTGATTCTGATAAATGAAGAAGTTTTCTCTGACTTTTTAATTAATATCAAATCAGAAAAGAAGAATTTGAGACAGAACCTGCTAATATTTTTTTTCAGATAAATATATATTTAAATATATCGATACACTCAGAGAAAAAAGTCATACCAGCAACTAGAAATTTGAGGATAAATAGAGCCTCAACTATGTGTTATAAAGTTGTAATAACAACAATGAATAAGTAAGAAAATGTAATAATATAAACCATTTATAATAAATTGTTCAATAAACTACAAAAAAATAGTCGCATAATAATAATAAATTTTTTTTAAAGTCATCTCGACAATAATTAATTGATTATGCTTCACTTTAAAAAAATATTTGTCTAAACTAAAAAAAATGTAATAGTTATATCTTATTTGTATAAAGTCTATATAACTGTGTAATGATAATTGAATCGCTATTTCACTATCAATTAATAGTTGACATATATTGTTACCGTTACTATATTTTTATAGTATTTAATACTACTTTAGTTCTTGTTACCTTATAAAACTAGTGCCAGATACTTAAATTACAGAGTTGTCAAAAATATAGTTGCCACAACTATTTCGTTTTCTCTCAGTGTATACAAAATAAATTTTATTCTGAAAGGATTTATGTTTAATAACTTAACAAAAAATTATTTCTTTTGTTTATCAAAAAATAATTCTCCAAAGAACTAATTATTAATTGAAGAGTTTAAGAATGCGATTTCATAAGACTACTTTGAAATCGTATTTAAAATGTATCATAGTATGTATTGTAAAATGTATCATAAAATTTATTATAAATTACTATTATTACTATTATTTCAAGTGCTTGTCATTAAAGGAAAAGAACATGATAAATAATCATAATTTGAATAAAATATTTTGGATACAATTTTTGCACAAGTGCATCTTACATCTACACTATTAAATTCTCATATAATATAAGTGCATAAATGTGACATTTACGTACAAAAGTGATATTTCACTTCTTCTTTTTTAACGTACTTTGCTCTGCTTTGCAATAATCAAAAATTAAAATTTTTTTCTTCTCGTTATATAATTATTTCTAAATACGCTACAAATATTTAGTAATTAATCGTATTTTTAAATAATGATCTTGTATAACAGATATCGCATATCAAAGTATGCGACATAGCGTACAGTTTAATGCCAGAAATAATTGTGACCTTCTTTTCGAACTTTAATTAATTATGGTCGATAAAATCGATAGCTCCTATAAGGCAACTGGTATGTAGGAATTATTAAATATTGCATGTATTTTTGATGAACTAACTCCAATCTTTTTTGTCACAAGTCTCACCTGAGAACAAAGGATAAGATAATTTCGTATCATTTGACATTCAAGCAAGATTACTTTATCATGATGCAGACAGTATCATTATTAATTTATATTAAAGTCAAGGTTGCAATGAAATTAAAGGATTAATTTCACTTTTTATTTAATTTCATTTGCTTTTTTACTTATTTTTAATACGCAAAGAGAAAAAATGCAAATTACAAAGTTGTTCAGCATTAAATTTGACAAATAAGATTTTCAATAATATTTCTTTTTATTAAAGTATCGCGATATTTTAATTCGTTTTCTTAAAAAACAAACTTAATTTCACGCGTACGTTTAACTCTTTGGACGAGCGGATTCTTTTGGAACCAATCCTTTTTATTTTGTAAATCAGTCGCTCAATTTTCATGAAACTTGTAGAATGATTTGATGCTTTATCTGAGATCAGAAATAAAAAATTCAAAATAATGGATGCAATGGCAGATAAAATTTCAAAAAAATAATCCAATTGTTGAACTTTTAATATTATTAAGTAACGCCAAATTTTCACTTTAGTTGAAGCTTATCAGTGCTTAAATAGTTAGTAACTGATTGTTAATAACAAACCAGACGAATGAGACAGGGACAGCTATAACCCAAGTAGCAAAATAACGTCAAATTTTAAATGATCAATAACGTCCAAAATTGATCCTAAATAGATCTTGTAAAACTCATGAATGATGTTAATATATCACATCCGTTGGATATTTTTTGACATCTTATTGACAAAAACAGAACTAATATATGATTTAAAACGATCCTAAAAAATGCTTTTAAAAAGAATAACTCCAGTATACATACATGCCATAACTATCAAATTTAATTTATCACAATATTATTTATTATGTTTAAAGTAAATAAATTATATCAATAAAAATTTATAAATTTATATTGCCTATTACTGTTATAAATTTACATTGTTTACTATTAGAAAAAAATTAGAAATATAACATATTTTTTATATTTAAAAAATTTTTTAACCCTTGCATTTTTATATCTCATAAGAGTGGGATATACAATCATAAATAAGATATACAGCTCATAAAAAATTTACAAATAATGCTTATAAAGACGCCGGACGCCGAGGTGAACCGTGTAGACATGCGAATGTCGGAGTTTATTCCCGCGGATCCGGAGCTTTGGTTTAGCATTGTCGACCGCGGTTTCCAAGCTACCGGTATCACGATGGACAAAATTCGGATGTGCGTTGACTGCAATCGGCCCGCGTTATACTGTCGAAGTGCGCGATATTATTATGAACCCGCCCGCAGAACGCGCGTATGAAACGCTTAGAGCGGAGTTAATTAAACCGCGCCTTAGCCTGTCTCAAGAGCCCAAACTCATCGGCTCCTTGAACATGAGAAGATCGGAGAAACCGAAAACCCTCGCAATTTTTTAAGCATCTCCGAGGCCTCGCCGGAAGCGTGCTAGGAGTGTTGCGTACGGTCTGACTATTGCAATTGCCAGTATACATCCAACCGCATTTAATTACGCGCACGGGAGACATCGCGGATCAGTTGGCGGACATTGCTGACGCGATAATGAAAACTACCCGAGCCTCCATTTCCCTGAGCCGCCTGCATTTCAAGTTTCGCGGAAGCCGCAGGACCCTCGATGCCACAGGAGTCGCAGATTCAGAGAACGCCGCCTCAACCGAGGCGAAATTCAACTTGCAGATCGCGCAATTGCGTCTAACACTGTAGGAAATAGCTGATAGCCATTCGGATGTCCATCGAGGCGATTCGACGCGAGAATCGCGATAGAGACCGTGTTCGAGGCGGTCAACGGGCGCGTTCGCGGTCGCGTTCTCGTTAGCGGGAACACAGGCATTCGAGCAACAATCTATGCTGGTATCATTGGCGATTCGATCCAGAGGCCAGTGTAGGCCACTCTGCTCCGCACAATAACAGCAAGGAAATGCAGCGGCCCATCGTTGATGGCAACGAGCGATTTAGGCCATCCGACGCGTCGTCTTTCGACGGACATTAATACGAAAGTGAGTTTCCTCGACACAGGTGCGAATCTGCGCGTGTCCCCTAAAAGATGGTTCATGGACTACGACAGAAATCGCCCTACGAGTTAACAGCAGCAAATGAGACAATTATCTATACATATGGAACGGAGACTTTGATGTTGACCTCGGCTTGCGACGAACATTTGGCGTTTCGTGATCGCGGATGTGACGAGGCCTATTATCGGGGCAGATTTTCTCGCGCATTACAGCCTGTTCATAAATTTGCGGAAATCTCGACTTGTTGATCAACTCGCGAATCTTTCGACACGGTCGATGTACGCGAAGATGTGCCTAATGTCGCCGGTGCGATGCCGTATCACGCGCTATTGGCACGATATCCCGAGATTACAAGATCGGAAGGACGTTCTAAGAAAGCGAAGTACGAAACATTCGGAATGTTCGAGTTCCTCACGATATCTCTCGGTTTGCGGAATACGGCACAGACTTTCTTCCAACGGTTCATCGATGAAGTCCTTCGTAGTCTCAATTTTATTACGCGTCGACGACATACTCGTCGCATCGTCATCGGCCAAGGAATATCTTGAACATCTTCGGACATTATTCGAGCGGCTACAGACATATGAGGTCGTCATTAACCCGGCGAAATGTGTTTAGCCAAACAAAGATCGAATTTCTTGGACATTTGGTGACCAGAGAGGAAACTCGGCCCTCATGGGTTCAAGCAACCCGAGTACTTGATGCCGAGGATGACCAAGAATCTCCGTCGTTACCTCGGCATGTTTAATTTTTACAGGAGGCCGCTAAGATATTGGCATCGTTGAACGACCTCCTCCACAGCAGCGCGAAGGGGAAAACACCGCTGACGCCGCAGGTAGAACGAGCTTTTGAGATGTGGAAAGAGAGTATGGCGCGGGCAACTCTTCTAGCGCATCCGAGAAGCGATGCGGAACTGGCGCTGTTTGCAGACGCGTCGGACCAGCATGGGAGCCACGTTGCAAAAGCGAGGCAATGATAGCTGAGAGCCTTTCTATTTAAAAAAATTGGACTCAGCCGAAACGAGATAGCGCATTTGACCGTAAGCTTCTCGCAATATATCTTGCCGTGAAATACTTCCAGCACATAGTGGAGGCACGGAAGTTTACACATCATTTACACAGATCACAAACCACTCACCTTCGCATTTCGGCAGAAGCCGGAAAAGAGTACGCCGCGTCAGTTCCGTCATTTGGACTTCATCGATCAGTTTACGACAGACATTCGACAGGTATCTGGCGACGAAAATATCATGGCGGATTATCGAGAATCGAGGAACTGCAGTCCCCCATGGACTACGCAGTGCTGGCCGCATCGCAGCAGAAGGATGAGGAATCAAAAACATTCTTACAGTGAGAAACTGGCTTTTAAGTCAAGAAGATCGAAGTCCCAGGAACGGGAACGGCTGTATAATGTGAGACGGCACCAACGTCGCGACCTTTTTTGACAAGGTCTTTCCGACGGGCCGCATTTGACATAGTTACAACTGGCGCACTCGGGAATCAAGTCGACGGGTAAGCTCGTGGCGCAGTGCTACATTTGGTCGTCTATAAGAAAGAATTGCTGCACGTAGGCTCGGTCGTGTGTGTCCTACCAGCGTTCGAAAATATCCCGTCATATTTCGGCACCGATTGATAAATTCTCTATGCCATCCGGCAGATTCGAGCATGTCCATTTAGATATTATCGTGATGCCCATTTCGAAGGGTAAACACTGTCCGTGTGTTAATCGCTTTACACAGTGGCCGGAAGCACTTCCTTTGAGGAATCAGAAAGCGGAGACGGTTGCGAGGGCATTTTACGAAGAATGGATTTGCCGATTTGGAACGCCACTGCGGATCACAACGGATCAAGGCGTCAGTTCGAGTCTCAATTGTTCAAGCAGTTGAGCAGATTCACGAGAACACTGCATCTCCGGACGACGACATACCACTCACAGGCGAATGGCATGGTTCCATCGCCAACTCAAGGCAGTGATCAGATACCACGACAGCAGCCGGTGGACTGAAATGCTGCCCATCGCTTTGCTTAGAATTCTGGAGCAGTCTGGAGAGAGGAGTTACAGGCAACCGCAGCCGAGCTGTATACGAAGAGCTGTATACGTTGCGGTTTCCAGCTCAATTTTTAAAACAACAATTGACAAATGACGGAAGTGGCGTCGCCGATTTTGTCGCATCAAGCAATCGTTTCAGCGTTGCGTCCTGTCACGGTCACCAATATAGGAATCACGTGTCCACTACTGTGTCAACACGACTCATCTTCTAGATTGGTTCATTGTGGCTGTTAGAGCCTCCTAAATGGTTCTCCGGTCAGAAGTGTGTTTTGGTGTCCGTGAAGAAGTCTTGTTGAGAGAGAAAAATATTGTGGCGCGATGAGGCGAAATCGAACCTGGATCCTCTGGAGTGTAAGCTATCACACTAACCACTGTGCTACAGCCACTTTGTATTATTATTGTTTATGCGAATTATATAGCAAATCCGTCAATGGCGAAAATGTGGAGTTGGAAGTCCCATACCTTAATGTTTCAAATATTATTTGACCCTTATCCCTATAGCATAAAATGTTTATAAATATATTTCTGACGTGTATAAACATAAACGTCATGCAATAATCAAAGAATGTTCTAAATTTCTAATTATTATGTTTATTAACTTTCTTAATACAAAAACACAATGATATTCCTTAATGCATGTATAAATCATATATAATCATATATAAATCATGTATCCGAACTTCGATTATACAGACTTTAATTATACTAAAATACTCGAAAAATTTTACACGCGAGAAACGACATCATTTAGCGTCAGTTCTAGAATATTAGAAAGATTGTATCGAACTATATCGACTTTAAGATAACCGTAAAAATGACTTTAGCTGATCTAAGAAATAACGTATTATTAACGTCCTTTAGTCGACATAGATCAAAAGTGACTACAAATAGACATGTTAGACTATATTGTTTACGATATTTTTTGTCTGTTATTTAGGAATCATACAACACGCATGTTTAAAGACTTTTTTTAGATATGCGTGTTGTTTGGAAAGAGCATCAATTCCAAATTCTGATTATGAATTCACAAATTCCTCCTTCGCTGAAAGGTGGCTACTTTTAGGAAATTTGACATTCTCTAGTTACATTCAAGTTTAGTGATTCCAAAAATCTTTCAAAAACCGAGTTTCGTGATAATCAATAAATTATTCTTTTGAAATTTGTTCATTTTATTGTATCCATCATTTTTAAATTTTAGAATTCTGAAGTCCGAATTGAATTCAAAAAACTTTTCGAAAACAATAAAATCTCTTCCATAAATTATTTTGTTAAAAAGTTTCCATTCTCAAAAAGTTAAGCCGCTTGAAAGCCATATATGTATAAATATCACTTAATTTTTTAATATATTAGTAAAAGAAACATATAAAAAAACGGTAGTCATTAGCAAAAATAAAACTGCAATTTGAATCGCAAATGAAAATTGTTCGCCTAACAAACCGTTCAAATGCTTTTTGGAAAATTAGACTCGTGGTATAATTTCGCGATCTCCTCTTTTTTGAGAACGGTAGTGCTATCTAGTATCTAGATTCTAGATCGTTGCCACCGGCAACAATGCAATCTCACTCTGTGCCGTGTGCATCCCACCTAGTACCTCGCAGCGACGTCAGTAATTGAATTTTAAATGCGCTTAATTAGGTCACTGGTTAAGCCACCGATGTAATAACACAATATAAAATTAAAATCTGCCTCTCTGATTTGAACAAGTTAGAAGGGTAAAGCTTGATTTATAGCCGCACGAAGATAATGAAAATCTTTTGGCATAGATCAACATCATTTTTCATAATATCAACTTAGTCGTATTACTTCCTTTTGATTTACCGAAAAACGTGATAAACGATTATGTTACACTTTTCGTAAAGAATTCGTTGACTCCCCCGATATTTTCACACCTCCCCTTATACTCCGTCTTTCACGCGAAATTACTTTCTCGCTGAGATCGAATACCTATTCTTCTCATCGTCTCGGATAACTCTTGATACGTCGTCGCGTGCATCCTGCATTTCGAATCGCAGATCGTTCCGTAAATGGCGTAATCTTATCTGGGCAGATAAGACGAACGGCAGTCCCATTGGAAACTGCTAGGCATTTAACGTCGTGTCCGTGAGTTATTGCATACCTCGACTAGGTCATTAATAACCCCGTAGTATTAAGATTGATTCAGGACGCGCGCGCAAGAGAGAGAGAGAGAGAGAGAGAGAGAGAGAGAGAGAGAGAGAGATGAACGCGACGTGTCCCTTGCCGATTTCACCAAAGTTTCTCGTAATATTTAATCAGTAGTCGAGATACATTATGGCGAAGGCGCTGTCTCATCTCGCGCGCGAAGTATGCATCTATGGCTGAGTCGTTAATACGAGTAAATTGCATTAGTCGGGGAAAATGGGATATGTCGGAGTTACAGCGACGCTTCTACTCGGCGCGGCGAGACATCTCCATCAAAAGAACGTTTTCGATTACCATTATTTGCACGTACGATCACAGTTCGCCGGTTCGCGAAGAAATCGCGCGTCGGACTTGCGCCTCCGACGCTCGTAAATCTCGGTTACGATCTTACGAGCTTTTACGATCGTCGGGTCGCGAGAAAATTCAACCGCGGCGACATCAATATCGCTGCGCAGCACCGTGCAGCATCGCTTCCCGCTCGCGAAAATTCGCGAATAATAATTATTCATTAGAACGGTCAGTTTCTCCCCCTAAGCGTTTCGAAATAACGATAATCCACCGACATTTGCCGGCGAAACCGGCAAAACCGGTACAGTAAAATTGCAAAGCTTAATGATGGTAATACCGTCGTGGCCGAGCCTTGTATGGCGTTAATAATGCAGTATATTGAGATTGGTTTCGCGTGGCTGAGTAGGAGAGGGCGGAGAACACCGTGGCAGAGCCACAGGGACCTGACCTAGGCATCTGCCCAAGTTATTCGCCCCGCTTTAATAATACATAGACGCGCCATTGCGCGGACTCCGTGACCCTAATATAAAGACTAACTCCGGAAACATTGTACTTTATTCGGACGATGTGAAACACACCCGAGCAATTTCCCCCTCGAAAAACATTCCCTATCACTCGGCTGACACAGGTTCCTCATTTGTTCAAATTCTCTAGAAAATTAAAAAGATATCGCGAACACTTTGAAGTTACTGCTCTCTCGAGGTAATTTAAATGACGATCGAGATTCAAAGATGCAAATTAGCACCCGCGTGATATATTATCTTAATTTAGATCGCCCTTTTCACTCTTGTTTAACATTTTTTTTTTCTTCAAATAAAACGCACCTGCGACACCGCTTTTTCGTTCGCGATTGAATACATTGAAGGAGATGAGAGAGAGAGAAAGAGAGAGAAAGCACTTTAAGATTCTACGATTTGGGAATAAAATGTGGATAATGAGTTTGCCTTCGGAATTGTTAGAAGATGGTTCCCGCCGGTAATATCGATTTTCGAATCGTCGGGAATGCATATATTCAATAAGATTCTCACCTTCATTGTTGGCGCTGCTCTTGATCTCCGTCGCCTTCGGTGGCGCCGACGGCTTCGGAATGGCTGAAATAAAAATCGTTCGTCTTTAATGACGTCGTATAACTTCTTAAATATCGGCCAATAAATTTAACTCGAACTCTACCGCCTTATTCATATTTTAGCTGGGGGTCATCTTATCTCCGAACGGCGGGGAATTGCACGGCTCGGAAGGATATAAGAAGTGAAGAGGGGGTGGAGGGGAGGAGGAGCAATGGCGCAAGATATTTTCTCTCTCAGCGATTTAACCGTGCCGATTTATTGCTAACATCCACTCAACTTTAAATAAATCTTCGACTCGGGGCGAAATTAAACAAAGGCTCGATAATTCGCGATTTACGGAAGTCGTTTCACTTTTTAAATTATTCACGTCGCGAACCGCGTCCACGTTGCCTTATAATATCCCGTACGGCAAACACACCGGCGCAGCGGCGGTAGATGCATAACGATAGCGCGGTCAGAAAAAAAAATTGTTTGTCCGCGTACAGCGAACGGGGGCTAGAAAATGCACGTCAGCTTACGGTATAATCTGATGGATCCCTCCGTCTCGCCCAGCGAGTTTTTGCTAATGCACCGGTAGCTACCGAAGTCACTCGCTGTCAAGTTTCTGATGGTGAGTCTCATGTGCGCGCGGTAGCTGTTCTCCATGATACTCGTCGTGTACTTCTCGTTGGAGAGAATCATCTCATCTCCCAGAAACCAGTAGCTCATGGCACGGGGATAAGCTTCTGTGTGACAGTCGATTGTTACGTTGGTGCCAGTTGGCGCACCGACTAGCTGATTCGGCACGAAGATCATTGGAGAAACTGGAACGTTAAAAAGACATTTATTACATCCTGTGTTATGTCACTTTTATTTATCATTACATAATTTTACATTGACAGTTTTTTATATTATGTCCCATCTCAGCTTGTTACAACACAGTTGCACACCAAAAAATTGTTTGTTCGTTAAAATTGAGTTTTAATCCTGGAAAAAATGAACTATTATTATTATAGAAAAAGAAAAAACGACACTATACGCAAGAAATACGTAACTTCAACAACAAGACGTATACAAGTTCTTCCGGTGAACTCAAAATAAGAAACAACAACAAATTCAACTAGACCGTATAAAATTCTTTGCAGTTTTTAAGAGTTTTTAAGATAAGTTGCTAGTAATATCATATTTTTGTTGATCGATATAATTTGTGATATTTTCAATTTATCTTTAAGTTTAGGATTGCGTTTAAACATTCAACAATATTCGACGCGCAGTCTGAATTAAAAAATTTAAATTTACAGACTTAACACATTTACAGACTTCCGTATAATGCGGTTAATACGTTATGCACTTTATGAATTCGCGTTATAAGAAATCGTGCTGTACGGGAATTTTTTTCGCATAACGCGTATAATCTAAAGGAACATGTTTGAAATAATTATTGCTATGCCAATTTTTATTTTCTATATTTTATCAACTAGGACAATATTTAAAAAATAGGTAATTCCTGTTTTATCATTTGGCACGTTATAGGAATTTGCATTGTAAGAATTCGCGTTATGGGAGTCTACTGTACAAATAAATATTATTAGGCAAGTAACAGTTTTCAAAACAATAAAAAATTATTAAAAAATACAAATTATTCTAGATCGCATTTAAAAATAATAAAAAAAATTTAGCAGCGGTTTGAAACCTACATCAAAAATTATTTCAATAAAAAGTAGAAATGTGCTCTCATGTAAATGTAATTAAGAAATAATGACAACACTTTCAATTCTCTTATATAAGTACTTTAAATATTCAAGATTAATATAAAATTTCATTGTGATGCAGAGATTGGTGACTCTAAATAAACAACTTTATTTATTTATTTATTTATAGAACAATTATCTTTGCATCATAATGAAACTTTGCAATTCTTGAATACTCAATCTCGAATACTCAAAGTACTTATACAAAAAAATTAAGATTTTTATCATTGTCGTTTAAAATAATTTAATTTTTAATATCAAATAAAGTAAATAAATTACAACAATGTGTTGTTAAATAAAAATATCATATTATTCACATAACTTTCATATGTACATAGTTTATTTAAAGTATAAATATTAACACATTTTTAATTTCAATTTAGTTTTCAATTTGCAAGAGCTGTATAGGTGATGCATCCTTAATTATCCGCGCTATGCGATAAAATCAAAGATTGCGCTGCGACGTAACGTTGAGTTTCCCCATAATGCGGACACGACGGATCAAGTTTGTACTTTCCAGGATGGCGTTTCGCAAAATGCGCCACGGTCGGGAAACGAGTTGAGAACAAAGTCTATTATGGTTACAAGTCTAACGCCAGCGTTAAGGTTACGCAATGAAGAGTTAAGGCCGCGTGAGACGACATCGCTGCGCGCGATGTCGCAACGATTCCGTCTTTGTGCCCTTCGTATTCCTCGCTACGCGCGGGGCCCGCGCCATTCCGGGCGAACAATTTTCTAACTCAACAACTAAACCAGAAACGGCTCCTTCTTCGTCTCGAATTAATCCAACCTCGGATACGCGCTCGTATACGCCGCGACGTTGGCAGGCGTGCGCTTTGGTAACGGGTTAAATTAAAGTTGCAAACTCCGTCAGCGGGTTGTATGATACAATAAGGGAATAATAATGCGTTCATAGGCGGACGGAGGTGTAAAACGACACCGGGTGCCGAGAGCTCGTTATATTCTCTAACGAGGAGAATCCAATGCGTTCCGGATGAGCCGACAATATCGTGCGTTTTTTTCTCCGATGCGTTTTTCCTTGAATCGGCCGCAGCGACTTTCGTCGGAGAAGAAAAAATTACTGTCGATCGAAACCATGGAGAACTTATTATTATTCAACACTTGATGTACGAATGGATAATTTTAATAGATGCTTATAATGAAACGAGATTCGCAATTAAACCTTCCCAGCTAGCTCGCCGCACTCTCCATCTGTGGACAACGCGGAGCAGAGATACATAGAAGTGCAACGCAGCTGAGTCTGAATACGGCAGATATGGATGTAATCGATGGTGGGAAATAGGGAGAAGTGTGCATTAATTAAAGTCAACGTTGGCAATTTGTGGATTTGTGGTAAGCCGGGATGCAACGCCGCGGACTACGCTTGATGCACAGGCATGGTCAGGTGATCATGACTCAACGAGTATGCATCTATTGTGCATCGTGCATCGTTGCTCATCATCCTGACAGACACTTTTTGTCATTATCAATTAAATGAAGAAAGTCATGTTTCAGGCTTGCGTGGAGTACATAAACATGTGTTTGTGTGTGTATCTTTATTAAAAATTAAATATAATATTATATATATATATATATATATATATATATATATATATATATAAGGTTTTATGTACAAAAATTGACTCTGCAGTAAAATTAAAAAAGAGATTTGAAAAAATCGAGCTGAAAGAAAAGACTGCGATTGTATCTTACGTTGTAATTAAATAATATATGTAATATATGTAATAATGTTAAATATATGTAACTTTACTTTATTAATCAAATACACTTTATTGTAGATATTCTAAAATACTTTTATCTTGCTCAAAAATCAAAGTCGCTTCTGTGCATTCTCAATCGAGTTTTATTGTTCGTTCAATTCATTACGTTTATCGAAGCATTCTCGTAAATTAAATTACAATATTAAACGCTTCTCTCTTTATTGACAAGAGCAAAATAATTTACACTTGACGGCTATTTATTATTGCCGTCTTCCGTACCTCGAATGCAAGTAACTTTAATAATCGATGTAAATAGCGCGCCGTCAATTACGCTCTTATCGCGGCATCTCATCGTGACGCAGCATCGTGCTCGTGTAATTACACGGCCAATTGAAAAAGAAAGGATATCGTACTCTCGTTGCAGCAGCGGGAGATGGTCCCGACTCGCTTATTACGCTCGCGCACCGGCGGGAGCGACCGTGTGAATTGTCGCGTGTACCCAGACCACGTACGTAGGCAGAGTGAAAATGTAGGGAGTAAAAAGTCAACTCGCTAAATCGTGCATGTCTCATCAACATGCCTGATGAAGTAGGTTACTACTTGCGGAGACGGCACATGGAAACTCCGCCGCGTGCATGCCAACGGAATTATGCACAATGTATCCGCGCGTTTTTCCCCTTCCCGCTCGCTGTGCTTTATACAGTGCAGCAGCGCAATTTTGCCCACGTTGCAACGACAGGAATGCTGAAAACGCAACGTACGAGTCATGTACACTATACAACTGTCCAATTGTTAGCGAGAGTTCAGAAGGATCGTTGTGTCAACGCGACGTGTCTTTATCGCTAGATTGAATATACAGTCCCAGGATACAGTCGGGTTCATCCTCAATAAACTCAACGAATTCTTCTGAAAATTCGAAGTAAATCGTTTTCCATAACTCGGGATGACCTGAGCTAGATGAGCGATTACGGATAAAGGGTAATCCGCGAGATGAGCTCGTGGGATGTAATTTTATTGTCTCACGTGGCTATCTGCGTAGATCGTATAATCGGACTAATGAACTGCAGTATAATGATACGTATTATATACGTTAAAGCACGAGTATACTCAACGTATAAATTCAGTTTGTTATCTCTCGCTCATTATACGCCGCTATTTATTTCATTTTGTAATGAGTCAACGCAGAAAACTGGGTAAGTATACCGTTCAACTGGCTGGAATTTATACGATGTCTCTATCGAGAAAGTTTACAACGTGTTACGAGGCGAGTGGTTGTTAAGACTTCCGATTCCGGAAGAGCAGCTTAACGTCTTACACTGATCGAGCACTCTTTACATTTTCTTTTTCTTTTTGAGCAAAGTACATGCTTCTCAAATTCCATGCATTCTTTTTACAAGAGATAAATACAAAATTTAAATGCGTAATTAGTCGAGCTCAATAATATTTTAATATTTAATTTTAATTGTAATTCTAAGAGAAAAATAAAATCGTGAGTTGTTTAATGTAACTAAATAAACAGTGGAGCAGAAGT
Source organism: Cephalotes varians (assembly GCA_037157785.1). Lineage (NCBI taxonomy): Eukaryota > Metazoa > Arthropoda > Insecta > Hymenoptera > Formicidae > Cephalotes > Cephalotes varians. The sequence goes on along the minus strand of JANQDE010000103.1, from coordinate 353,522 downwards.
AGGAAGATGTAAGAGAACTGGGGGAAGAATAAGTAATGAGCATACAACACTCATTGCTTTACAACTTGAAGTAAATTTATAATTGTATTCTGCGCTGATTTTAGAGCACGTTATCATAATATAATAAGGTATAAAACCTGTATTTCTATTATATAATTTCCAAATATATAAATTAAATAAATTAGATAAATTATTCTAAAATAGTTCTGATAATATTTAGAAATTACGTTTCAATAAATAATCTACCTTTAATACTAAATATATCTTCAATACAAACATATTCAATACATTTGTGTACTTTTCATATAAATCATTATTGCTTTGTTTAATTGTACGCAAAAACATGTAATTATTGTAAACCAAAAATTGAGTCGCTCGTGTGTACACAGCCTTGACCAAAAATATTAGGCATCCATATTTTCTTTATTTATCTGGAAATCTTTTCTGTATTGTTTCCTATTGTTATCGGCATCATACATAAGTTTAAGGAGTTCTTGAAACAAAATAATTTACAGTAAATACCATAAATCAATTTTTGAACTTTGAAAAAAACGTTAAATAATAGTTAATGCGGTGTCTATAATATTTTTGTTTGAAGTTTGTTTGAAAGCTGTAAATTACAAGACGCTCTTTCAAAGAGAAAAAAAAAAGAGAATTGAAATTATATCGATACAACTAATGCAGTGAGAGCTATGTATATATCAACTAGTGTACCGCGTGCAGCAGTTAAAAAATTAATATACCATCATAGATCGCTATCATTATCGCCGGTATATATATATATGTATAGTGACTAAATGGCGACAAAAAAACCGTAGCGTTAGTGCACCATCGATCATCCAAAGGCGAAAGAATTATGCCGTCAATCAGATCGCGTTGGAGAATTTCCCACGGCTCGCTCGTGTCATTACGTACGTTCAAATGTTTATAAGGCGGCGTCCTGCAAATCCCTACACACGTACGTGTGTCGGAGTGAGTGAGTGGAGGGAGGGAGTGGCGCAAGCTGTTCGGGGTGCACGGAGACGATCTCTGAAGCGTCCGCTGTGACCCGGAACGCGCCGCCGTATCCGCTCGCGGAAAACCGATGTTTTATCCCGCTCGTCTAAATAAAATATGTCCCCCGCCTCCTAAATATTCAAGAGATACCACCCGGCCTGTGTCGTAACGTGCCGTTCCTTCTTTTCTCAACAACGACGCGGGCCCGTCCGCGCGCACGCACACCGACGTGCAGCAGCGCGCGAATGCAGGCATACGAAGTGACACGAACGAATGAAACGCATAAAAGGGAAAAATGACCAGGGCCGACGGGACGGCTTGCGCGCGGCTTCCAGTATTTCCCCCGGGCTTTCCCGACGGCGTTTCCTCCCCGCCCCTCTCACTCCCGATACCCCGCGGGTTCCACGGATCTACCCTTTCCTTGCTTCTTGTTGGTACACGTATTCGGTGCGGAGCACGTGCGCCGTTGCACTGCAACGCGCACGTGTGCTCACGTTGTGCAATTCGTGAAATGAAATTTAAACAATACACGACCAACCCACCGTGCCGCGCCGTCAGAGATCGCATACAACAACGCGTTTAAAATTTATTCGATAAATCGTTGTTGGATACGGTCCAGCCGCTCGCAACAGAGAACCCTAATTTTCGCGTCGCCTCCTCGAGAAAGTTCACGCCACGCGTGCCCGCTATTTATGACATTTAAACATGTGAACAAGCTGGAAAATTAAGATACTTTATGAGCATTTGGAGTTCACAATCATAGTAGTTTTGCCGCATGCAATTAGCATAATTTATTACAGTAATTAAGTTCCTGCAACACCTGCATGCTGTTGTACGTTCTACGATTTTGCTATCTCATAATAACTTTTTAGTTTTGTATTGTTAAGTATAATCTTAACCCTCCGAAACTGACGTCAAAATCTGTAACATAGTTACTGACGCTACGTTTGTGATTCATTTAATTTATGTTGACTAAAAAGCGCGATAATTATTTTCAAAGAATCAAAATGATAAAACTTATATTTAAAAAAGTAAATACTAAGTTTATTTTAATTACAATAATTCAAAAAGATTTAATAATTGAATCCAATAGATCGAACGTTAGTTCCAGAAATTAAATTATATTATTACTTATTTGTCAGCATTACACCGACGCCATAGTCGTGTCAACAAATTTTAGCAGTCGGCAAATGATATTATTGCAAGACCTCACGCATTTCGACTGAATTCTTGAATTAAATATCCACGTCGTTAAACGTTCATTGGCGAACATCTAGCACGTAACATCGTAAAATTATAATTATCGCGTCATATTGTACCCCTCGCATTGCTGACCCCTCGTACTGCATGCCATTCGTCATGAATATGCATATCTCATATGCGCATCTCATATTTGTTACGTACAAACGCGACAATAATGTGCGGTATGCTTGCAACGAACTCACATTCGACATCCACGGTGATTCTCTTGCTGACCGTGGGCGGTACACCATTGGTCGCGATGCAGAGATAAGCGCCCATTTCGCTGCGTGTGATCCTCGTCAAGTTTAATTGCTCGCCATCATACAGGGTCACTGAAACCAGAAGCGGGAATTGATTCAGCTTGGTCGAGGGCGCAAATATAGTTCACGGAAACGGACAGGTATATGTACCTAAAGCGTAAGCAACGTTTCATCCTCGTTATCTCACGAGCAAAACGAGGAAGACGGTTATGCAAATAGTTCGGTTTGAAATTTAGCGACACAGCTTTACGCGATGCACCGACAGCTCTTAACATTTAGAGTTAAAGTCTAGCGGCACGTAAGAGAAACGTAAGCAGTAAACAAATCAACATTTTATTTGCTTACGTTATTCTTTTATGTTCTTCACTGTGATTGGCCGATTCGCTTATTGCTTAAGTTTTATGTTTTATGTTTTTTTATGTGCCATTAGCTTAACACGCGAAGATAAAATATACTTCACGACAAGTCGAGTATCGATGTTTAAGTTAAACGATGTAATTGCTAAAAGAATCACAATTAAATCAAGTGCAGATGTATCGATCCAGTATGGACTTTACTATAATGATGCAGTGAAGTTACAGAAATCCAGAATACGTTTTTATTGCTGCGTGATTTACGCTCTCGGGTATATCTACGTTAGTCTACGAAATAATAATGAAAGTTCGTAGCGAGAGATTTGTGTTTTACAAGTAAGATTGCAGTAAAATTATAAGAGAGTCACGAAACGGGAGAAATGCGGGAGAGATTACGTTAATACTAGAAGTCCCTCACATTTTCATCAAACTTATTTCGATTGCGTCAGGACTTTTCTTCCATTAAATTTTTTTTTTTCGTTAGACCGAGTTCGTGCAAAATCGCCATATGACTGTCGCGAACGACTCACGGCTGCATAAGTAGGATCACCCAACTCGCGTGATAAGGATTTTCGATGTCATTGTTGGTGAAGATGTATGTATTGGCTTCGTGTCTACGTTACATCAAACGACGATTTACGAGGAAACTTCCACTGGCTCTTTATTACAAGGAGACAACTGCTAAAACTTAATAGGATAAAGAAGAGAGGAAGCAAAACTCCGTGATAAAAATTGGCGGTATCAAGCGTTATTACCGTTATATGTGACAAGAAATGAAATTGCATTTCGAGAAATGTTAATAAAAGCAATTGAATTCAATATTATTGTACTAGAGTAGAAATACAACAAACGCAAATTTTTTATGTAAAATTTTTAATATGCGACACGTCTTTATAAAAATGAAAAAATTTCCTCAAAATAAAACAAACGCGAGCTTGCGCAGTTAGTAAAGGAAAGTCGTAAATGAAAGTTGTAACGATCATATTTTATCTTCGCGCGACAAAAATTTGTTAAATTGATGTGTAATCGGTAAATCCGAGATCAATAATAATATTCTATCAACGTTCGTGATAATAGGTAAACTCTGAGATGATTTATAATACTTTATATATAAACTTCATTCGAATCTCTAACTATATTACGTAAAATACACGTAATCGTATAAATTGTATCCAAGAAGGATTACTTTTGGTAATAAATTACTGACCGACAATGCAATTGATAGGAGAACAAAATTCGATGGACTAAGAAAGGAGTTCCTTTCCGACAGAAATCCGATAGAAAGAAAAAGAGTCCCTTCTGCTTGTTTAGACATGATATTTACTTCTTCGTGTAACGCGATACTTCCCTTATAGAAATTTAATTGAATATTAAAAACACTGAACAATAGTGCTTTTGATACTCAAAATAAGTAATTAATCCAGTATTAAATTTCTGTAAGGAGTCCCGCTGATAAATTTCAAATTCAATACGGCTTTCCCGAAGATCAGCAACGATAAGCAGATAAATAAACTTATTTATTTCTATCTGATCCATAGCACTTTGAACGATAATTATTGCATAATCATGCTAAACTACGTATTTTTTCTTTATAGATATACTTAATCGCGAGCTTCGGATTATCGCAAAAACAATCAATGTCAATCGTACAAGCTTAGCGCATCTCTCTAATGACAATTAACGAAACGAACGCGAGCCATAAGAATAGATTCGGACCGACCGAATCGGCGGCAGCGATACACCTTTCTCTCGGAGGATGGCATTCATAAATCTTTACCCCGGTTTACTTCGGCTTTGCTTGTCTCCTAGTCGCGATTAACCGACCCCCGACCATTAGAGAGGGCGGCGATGTTTCTTTCACGAGACACATGCCCTGCCAGCTCTACCTTGCCACGTGCTGCATTCACCGTAGCTCGGACGCGGCGATGCAACGCCGCCGATTGGCAGGGGCAAAGCGCAGCCGATCGATCGGCGCGAATAATTGAGAGAACGCGCGAAATCCGAGCCTGGAGGACGGTGATGTGACGTGGTCTCGTGGATACCAAGTGACGTGATAACACCCGTCCGATAAACCGCCGTTGTTGTACCGTGAGGCAAACGATCGCCGCCGAGTAGCCGGATATCCGAGTGCGCGTAAAAGCCGAAAAAAATATTGACGAAGGACGTAAAAACATATTTCTTCGACGAGAGCGAGCGTGCGCTCCCATTTTCTCTCGCGGTTATCGCGAGAACGACCGTAACCGGTAAATCCCTATCGCCGCTTCTCGCTTTTGTTTAATCGCTTCAATTAATATGGCGTCTGACCGCTGCTGTGTCGAGGTGCGCGAGGATTCGACGTTTAATCGGATATACGAAGAGATAAAACTGTAGGTAAAAATAATAATATTCGTACGATTTAATTCGGAAAAAAATAATCATAAATTTCATTTTGTTTCTCCCAACGTAGCGTTCTACTCCGATTCAGCTGAGGAATTTCTCGCAGAATAACTTTTTTTTTTATTCCGGATTTTAATCAGTGCATTTAATCAATGTATCAAGAATAATGTTTTACAACTACGCATCAACGCGTTTTAATCATGTTAAATAATTGGATATATTCATCGTTGGAGATTATTATTTTGCAAACTCGAAAAAAACAATTATGCGAAAAAATTTCAGAGAATAATATATTGTACACTGTACCATACACGTAAAAAAACCGTGTATATATATTTATTGATAAAATCATAATTGCAAAGTAAAAATCAAAAATAAAAAATAATAAATAAAACCGCAAAGACAAAAAGAAAGAGAGAGAGAGAGAGGAAGGAAGGAAAGAAATCACCAAATTCCGATTTGGTGATTTTGCAGAGTCCAAAATAAAACATTGATCGATCGACGCGCCTCAAGCAAGCCTCTTTTAGATCCGTCGGATGCAATATGTCGAGTAAAATATTTGCAACGAGTTTTTGATCGTGGTGGTACCAATCCTTTCGATACAAGTTCATTTTGCCATCAACTCATCCGATATTAATGTATTCCGCCGTTCTTCGACGAGTCCGGGAATATTTAGATAGCGGGCAGCTCAAAGCCCGGATGCAAATCGATACATCGGATTGAGCAAACACTGATAGTTATTTTTAAGGACGATTCGCAATGAAACTTTCACCCGACCGTATAAAAGCTCGCCTACAGAGGCAGAGCGGCATCGCGGATGTGAGAGATATACAAATATATGGACTCTTACCGAGTTATTAATTATTGAAGGTACCTGAAAAATATATTTTCTTTTTGCAGCAGCAGCAGTACGCAACATTCAACGGAAATTGAAATCTGTCGAGATTGCCGAGCTCCGTGAAATAATATACGCCAATGTGTATGGCAATGTATCTGTCAAAGGAATTAATAATATACATGATAAAAGTGAACACGCGGATGGCAAAAGAATGTTTTGAATATTCGAATGCACGGCTGCTCTGATTGTGTACAAAATGAAATGGACAATACGTGCGATGCATAATGATGAAGTTGAAGATACGGATATTGTCGATAAATCATCCATTTGTATTCCAAATGTTAGTCCGTTACGAAAATAATAGGTACGAAAATAGTATTAGGTATGAGAAGAAACCGGCGAGAATTGTTTAAGTGAGACAAATATGCATCTCTGAAACCACGTGATACGTGCTTTTTGTCCCGCACTTCTCCACGCATATTTTAGAGTCTCTCATGATGCAACATCAGAATGTTAAGGACATAAATATTCATGATGTGCTAGATTAGTTCTATAATTATCACACTTTCTGTAGCCAATTTCGACATATATGTGTTGCTATTACACAGAATTGAATTTAATCTCTAATATTCATTCAAATCTCCCTATAATATTCGCAACTTTTACAGATCTCAAATCACGCGAGAAAATCATGAAATCATTAGTTAATCACCATTTATGTATATTCTAAACATCGGTATCACATTCATATGTGAGGAATGTAATTTTGTTTTCCGTCGTTGCAATTACACTTGCAAGTTGCATTTATCTACATTTGTATTCCCTTCGGTAATTGGCTAATATAAGTCAGCCTTAACATCCCCACTCATCGCGGTTTATCTTCACTCGACGTCTTTCTGTTCTGCAGTTCCCTTGACGCTCGACCATCGCATTGACCGCGCCAACTAATGTTTCTCTTGACCGGCGAAATAGTGGTCGCGCGGGAAACGACGGTGACACGTATTAATAAAACGCCGAAACTAATCTGCAAAATTTTCCGCGTCACTATCCCCGCGCTGATGCGAGGTGCGCAAAGGGTATTAAATAATATTACGAACTATACCGGAGCTGTGGATACGTATGCACAAGCATGCATATGTACCTACCTAGCCTGCCGAAAACTTGGAGGATAGTATGGGCGCGCGAGCGGTCCCGGTGCTCCGTCATGAATTTGTATGAAGCTTTAGAGGGGCTCAGATGCCCCGGAGCGCGGCTTTGCAGATGTTTGAACAGAAATTCCGGCCTTTTACGATCCTATGCGGCGGCGGTGCGAGCGGTACGATGGACGAGCACGGGAAAAGGTGAGAAAGCGAACCGCGCGGGGATTGAAAGGTGCAGATAGAAGGGATATGAAAGGCTCTCAAGTGGCTGGGCCGAACGAAGACGACAGGTGATGAAACTGTGTGTAACAAAATAGTTAGACGGGAAAATTGCACCGGATACCGGGATTATATAATAGGCCATGCTCTCCAACGCACGTTTGCGTTGACGCGTAAGGATCAAGGACCGCCACTTTGGATGGAAATATTAACTGTTAAAGCGTACAATACACTCGTGCGTATAAATGTGAATTCTTTTATATATAGCCAAATGAGGAAACGAATTTATCGTACCATGCTACATGAAAAGGACGATTTTATTGAAGTATCTAAAAGTATAGCTGAAAATAATTAGGACGCTCAAACATGATGAGTAAAATGCTGCAAAAGGCTTTTGACATTTTAGTAACCAACTTGAGCATCCTAAATATTTTGATAGTCCAAACAAAATTATTTTCAGATCTATATCTAGCTAAATTTTTAGATACTTTAGCAAAACCATTCCTTCTGTGTAGTTAAATTTTTAAATTTTTCAGCAAAATCTTCTTTTCATGTAAGAACAGTTTGAACAAATTGAACTGAACATGGTTTGCACGATCTCAGAATGTAGAAAGCAATCGCTAATTTAAAATTGATACAATCACTATATGTATCTAATTGTATAATTTGGTACAAATTCGAATCAAGTGCTATTATTATTTACACCATTGTAACAATTTTTATAATTTATAGAATAATTTTTCTATAAAAATAGTAAAATGCAAGAAAAAAGTCCGATTGTTTTTTAACAAAGAATAGATCTTCTAGCGCAAAGCGTTAACAAACAGATATCGCTTCTGCGATGTCCAACAACTAATTGCAGACAAAGGAACTTGATTACGACACGACGCGAAGATAATTGGCGCTAACTAATAGTCTCTTTGTCGTTATTCGTATCGCGGACTAAATCGAGCAATTAACACTACAAAACCTCGCGAATATCGTTTACGATTCTTTTTGACCGAATTTCATAAAGTGGGCTCATAAAATACAATAATTTTGCATATAATTATACAAAATAATATGTGTAGACGTTCATCAGCGGTCAGCAATGCATCATGCTAACGGAAACCATGGAAAATGTTTGCTTATCGCGAATGTTTGCAATCCATCACCGAAATGCAAACGGTAAGGGACGATGTGGTTTCACTCGACACTGCAAATTGACGCGTGCTAGAGCGCGATGCTTTACGACAGCATGCTTTCAGGATGATTTAAAATCCTTTCTTATCATCACTCTTCCCTTTGAAAATGTCAAGAGTAAAATACGCAAAGACAAAAAGCGCTGATGGGCCATTTGTAATATGAAAGTATGCCGATAAAACTCATTTATTTCGCATTTTAAACAAACAAAAATCAGAAATATATTGATCGTAAATATATTAATCTATATATAAATGTGTGTATAAAATATAAATATATTAACCGTATATAAAAGTGTGTATAAAATATATATGTGTGCGCGCACATACACACACACATATATTTTTGTGTAATATCGATAAACTCATCGCATATGTAAATATCTAAAACGCATATTTACCAACGATGAAATTTCGATATTTATTCGAAAGGTAGTCTTATCGCGCATATAACATAAGCAATGTATCTAGGTATTTTGAAAATGACAAACAGTTCGAACAAACATCGAAAAATAAATAAGATTTCATATCATCGATTGTCATTAAAAAAAAAAAATAATTTTAATTAAACAAAAAATGTTTTAAAATAAATTTAATGACGGAAAGGGTGACATTCTGCACGGTTGTTCGATACAAACAGATTTCTATTTGGTATTCAGTAGCAGTGAACTGACATAACACATTTCGACGATTACAAGGATCGATCCAGCTGCAAGACGATGTATCAGTTGGTGCAACAGCCGGCCGTAGGCATCAGGATATAACTGGAGTAGTCGGATGGTACGATTAGCCTGGGCACGGTTATAAACCGTTCCAAGCAACCGAGCGATTAATTTTCCGGCTTGCCGGCAATTGACTCTCCTTGCACGACTCAAACGCAGTCTGGGACAACGGGCTACACGTGCCACTAACTGTTTTATAACTGGATCACGCAGTTGTTCGTAATAGCAATGACTCTGTTACTGAGTCTGCAGCCACGAATATGTGCTGCTACTATTGAAGCTAGCATTGTTCTATACCGTTAATTGGTCGAATTACTAGATCGCATTTAGAAACCAGTTACGTTTTTTTTTCCGCCAATTTATAAAAATGCCAAGATTGCACTTTGTTGTAGCGTAATAAAAAAATTTTTTAATATTGAACGATTATTTAATCACTTGACATATTGAATAACTAATAAACGCGGTACTTGAAAAACGGTACATATATAAATGTTATAAAAACTATCGAGAACACATTTGGTGCATTTATTGCCAATTGAATAACACTCGCAACGCAACATCATTATTTCTCATATTTGTAAAAATAATTACACGAGAAGTTTATTATAGATTATATTTTAAAAACAAAAATGTAATAAGAAGATAAACAAGCTACACGAGCGAAGGATGAGCGCACGCGCTTACGATTTTGTTTTCCGACGAACTCGATAAAACTCGATGAATCAGCGAATTATAGGCAAACTGATTTGAAACCACTCCACCACTAATATTCTCTTTCTAGGGTGCGCTATTTTCGCACACGGCTCTCCATTCAATAACCGGAATGCACGCTGGAAATTCCTGAAGGACCCAATTTCATCGTAAAACTCGATGGATTAAAACTGGTCCACGTAACGTTACCTCCTGGGGGCGGATGTCGTCGTCCGGATGTCAACGTGTCCCAGATGGCGTCGACATTAACCCGTGAGAAACGTGCATGAGGACCAACCGCCGTGTTACGGTCAGGAAGCCGCTGCGGTTTCGGTCTTCAGATTGAAATGTCTCTCCGGGAGAGCGCTAGCAGGATGTATCCAGCAACCAATGACGTTTCACGATCACAATATCTAATTGAATTGGTTCTAGCCGAATCTCAAGTTACTATTTTATTGAAGACTAAATAATAAAGATTCAACATAACGCTATTGACTTTCTGATTATAATTATTATCTGATTACAATGTCATCTTTCATAAGTTTCTTGATTCAGATTCGAACATCAGAGGGCGAAAATTCTTCAATATCATATATTTTATCAATATCCCACGGTCAATTCTGTCGTTTAATTTATATTAATTTAATTATTTATCGATTTAATTTAATTATTAATTTTTAACATCCTCAACTACCATTTATTTATAGTCGTGCACGAATGTTTTTTTTTTTAACTGTATATTTATGGAGCGCTATCCAATTACAAAATTTTAATTAAAGTGTACCTGTTGCCTCTCTTTTTTATTATCCATTATCCACGTACAGTTATTTAATTTTACTGAGATGAATTAGCTGCGTTTCTAGAATTTCATAATTTCTATTAACTTGTCAAAATTTTTATTGACACACTTTCAGCAGCGTGCGGTAGATTTACAAACTAAAATTTTCATCGCGAGAATTATTCAAATCTTTCCGATTTGCGGTGAAAATGTTTGTGATTACGGAACATCGGATATTAACAGTTCCACTTCTCGTTCTTCGATCTTGATATCAAAATACAACTGTCATCGAACATTCATCGTCACGCTTGAAGCGGGTAAACATTCTCGAATCGTCCATCTGGCACATTCGGGGTTGGACCTGGATCTCGATTGTCGGAATTCGGGGCTCAGCCGTACCGGTTCTGCCTATCAGCTCAGCAGTCCCAGCGCACATCGTGAATAACGCAGGAAGCTATGCTTCCGAGTGGAAGCTGTCGGGTACGTAGGAACTGCTAGACCGCTATTTCGCGAAATTAATTGAATTACGTCGACGGAGCGTGTAAAGCCGGGGAATCCCCGGCCCTTCTTCGTGCACCCGAGTACCTTGTAAACAGGAAGTACGTCGAATTGCATTCCGCGCGACAAAAAGTACGATCCCGAGGGGCAGCGTGTTTCCTCGACTTCCTTGGCTATCGCGAGAGAGGTCGTCTCGATACCCGTCGATAGAGACGGCAAGCCATGCACGCAATCTCCAAGAGCGATCCGAGCGGGAACCGGAAACGCGCATGCAAAAAGTTAGGATTACCGTAGCCGAAGGAGCGCGATTACGCTGGAAGTTCCCGGCCATTTACATAGTACGTTGCATCCGAAATGGCTTAATCCACAAGCTGTAAGCGGGCTGATTTTGTTTGCTTAGCTTTCGAGGTAACGTCGGCTGAATGACCACGTACGCGTAGTCCCCAAAAAGAAAGTGAATAAAGAAGCGCAATCTTGCTAACAGGACACTTTAGCCGAGTCTACTTTTCATCTTCGCGTTCGTGGTTTTCTTTTCACCGAGGCAATTTCCGCTAATTGAAACGTCCAACTCGTGTATTCCGACTTTTAACTGCAAGTTGAAAAAGGTTCAAAAGGCGCGTGATATAAATAAAGTTACATATGAGTGTGAGTGATATTTCTCTTTTGATTAATGTTTACATAATTTTGGTTAAAGCTATCTTGATGTATATATATATAGTGACAAGTTAATCCTTCACTTGTGTTAGTAAGATACTTTTCTTTTTAAAAGAACCGCGACATTTCATTTGCGACTGAATGCATCACTGCTAGCCTCAAATGTTGGAACAAAAGAAGAGCAACGAGAAAAATCGAGTCGCGAACAAGCAAAAATACGGACAGAGCACTTGGAGAAAGAGCTGCATTTTTTAACATTAAACGTTTGCAATTGAGCTTGTTCAATAAGATGTCCTCCACTAAATGTTTATATTTGATAAATGTTTATATTTGAATGTTTATGATGAGTATAAAATTTTATATTCTACAAAAAATTATTTATTTAATCTTTAAAAATCTCTGCTAGATTTAATAAAGATATTTTATACAAAGTCTATAAAAAAACGAGTAAAATAAGCTTGCTGATTTTCTAACATCAGAAAATGATATGAATGTATTTTTGAAAGAAATAAAATTTTGGTCTCGAAATTTAAAATAGTTGCTCGATGCATTTTACTTAATGAATGGTTATACGTTTTTTTTAAATACCAATCAAATGTGTTAAATATCACACAGAATCAAGATTCTTAAATCTCCGATCTATGAGTTCCAATTTAGTCGAATATGAGGAGAACAATTGATTATAATTGGTCAATTCCTTATGACTTAAGGCTTACTACATCTATTGTAGAGTTAATAAGTTACTAATGTTTTTTTATATATGCAATCGTGAATTAGCAGGAAAGAATAAAATGTCGGCATCGAACTGTCGATCACGGAGAGGCTTTCTTGAAATTCTGAATTCAATTTATTCTTAACAATCCCATTAGGGAGTCTCCATGTCGATACTCTCCCTGTGCAGCAGGAGGAAACTTTGGTTTTGCCTCAAGCTGGACAAAGTGCCGATATAGCTTGTCTTGTCTCTTACTGCGACTGACACTTTGGCATGACTCGACAACGTGGAAATCACATTGTCTAGTACGCGTAACGAGCACCCTCATGTACCTAATGTAACTTTACGTGCACTATCGCGCGCACGCTCGAAATACTCGTTCGAAAACGAAGCAGCAAAGTGTGTACATACATGGACGTACATATGCGTAGAAATGCCAGTAGATGCACGTATACATAATATTAATGAGCAGGTGTATATGGATGTGCATACACAGTGTCTTGCTCGATAAGCACGTTTTAACAATAAACGCTTTATGGCGCTTATGGCTAATATAACAATATCAACAAGTCAAGAATTTTGCTAATCAAGAACTTTATTGTTTTCTACCAGGAGGGAAGTTATCACGAACGCGAGACTAGTAAAACAACAGGATAACACAATGAATATATGTATGTAATGTCCGCGTCCTTCAGATTTCAGAATGCTGCAAATACAGGGACTCTTCTCAGTTATCTCTCGTACAAACATAATCAATATCTCATTATTTTTCACAAATTGTTCCTAATTATTCTTAGTAATTATCCAGTAAAGAAGGGATTTTAACGGAAGAATCTTCCCTTCTAGAAATTTAATATTAAAAAATTTAATATTGAAACAATCAATTAATTACTTATTTTGAGTGTTAAAAGTATTAATAATTAATGATTTTAATACTCAAAATAAGAAATTAATTAAGTTCCAGTGTTAAATTTTTGAATTTATTATTGTTTAAATTTTATATACATTAATTATTATTCATGGCAATACCGATGGATGTTTCGAATTAAAACGCGAGTTACACCTTGTATATATGCGCATGGATACGTTGTCAACGTAAAGTCGCACGGTGAGACGCGTCGTTGTCGAAATGTGTGCACGATCGAACTTGGGGCGCTCGTTAAAAGTTACCGATGCGTCCTCGAAAGTGGATACGAAGTCCGATAACTCGATCTCGGCGCGCAGCACGACGTCGCAACGGACGAGCTAGATTGTCGTCTCTGATCGTGACACCCCGAGGTGCTCCCCTGCTTTTCCCCGCCCTGTTCACCCTGTTATTCGTTGACGGATAGGCGGCGCGCATTGTGATAATGTCGCCGGAAGATTCCATGTTACGCGACACGTGTGGCTGCCGCAGCGCGTTAATTGCTCGTGTACTGTGATCGAACGGTGTTCCATGTACACGTATAACGCGAGACATTTACCTATTTATTATTTGTAGAGCAATTCGGCAAGAATGTGAGAGAGGAAAATCGGAAACGTTCGTGGTGTATAATCCCCGATTCTTTTTTTTTTTAGAAAAATATTAATACTACGAACGTGTGGTGATGCATATGCATTTATATCTCATTGGAATGCACGTAGCATTCCTCTATCTGTAGATGCATAAAATTTATTACAGGGGTTATATCTCCTAAATTATTAGCCCCATTTATTCTAAGCACGCGAAGTTAATATTATCTCACACAAAAGTGAAATGCCAAATGAAATATCTTTCATTATTAAATTTATTTATTAAATTAATTTAATTTATTTAATTATTTATTAAATATTTTTCTTTCATGTTAGATATATATTAGATACATTTTATTTTTATCTAAATTAAATTTGTGATTTTTCTTTATGATTTAGTTACATTTACTATTTATAATAACATTATTTATGTTGGTTTCTCATTCCGCTTTGCAAGGATATCTCATTCTATCTCATCAAAATCATTCGAATTATGCAGAAGCTAATTGCTGACAAGGTAAAATGAATAGCTCGAAAGCTGTTCCGAGTAATTTATAATCATGACTGGTGGCGGAGCTGCCGTGGCTATTCTATGGTGCATTGCGGCGCAATATACGCGGATACAAAGAACGTAGAGTACGCCCTTAGCTCGCAATCCTTCCGATTCGCCTGAATTATGCCTGTATTTAACCTGTTATGCCGCTGGTATTAAGGGAATAGTAGTCTATCGTTGTTTTTCAGAAGAATATTCACATAGGACGAGATGCGACGGGATTTTAAGCACAAAGCTAGGACGAAGCGCGTTTAATTAGCGTAAACTTCGTTGCATTGTTAAAAATGAATACTGCGAAGGATTACAAGGACGCAGGAGTGTACACGAGAGCGTATACACTATTAACGTGTATCGCTCGTCAACACCGGCAACGCATAAGAAGTTATAAATAAAATATTAAACTCACTCACGAATTTAACTGGCAATTAGATTATTTGTGGATTTCAGTAAAGTCGAAAATATCTTTCCCAAAATTTTCGATAATTAGCATAATAACAGCAGTTAATTTTCACTAATTCCAAATAATTTAAAAATGGGAAATTCGCTTTAAGATTGTATTAGCTATAAATGAAAAATGCTGACAAGTTAATGAAATTTACTTAGGAGATTTTAGGCATATAAATATATGTGTATATATATATATATATGTGTTATTTATAGCTGAACTAGTATACTCGTTGTATTGAAAATAAAATAAATATATATTTGAAATTTGGAGAAAGCAAGATTTTAGTACAGGTCAATGCAGCAACAGAGATAGCAGATCTATAGTAACTAATAATTACAATAATTTTTAATGGAGCTTGTGGATTATTTTGAAACTGAACATATATATTTATACGTCTAAAATCTAATTTTGCCAAAGATTTTAAAAACAATTTAGAAAAAAAAACATATACTTATCAGCTTGTTATAAAGATATTAATTAAAAACTAAGTAGTAGTAACATAATCTTCTGTTACTGTCGGAATTTTATTATTCTAACAAAATCTGTTAATTTATTTTTTACATTTTATCATATTTAAGCGTTTTATAACTTTTATTCTAAGTTATAATTGATCAGTGACAAATATTTTTTTTCAAGAATAGATAGCTTACGTTCAAATAGAAGATGTATGCAATATTTTTAACAACAAAATTAAGAATGTGCATAAAGAGTATATAAAATGATTATCAAAAACATTAATTTTGTACAGTTAAAGTCAATAGTAATCTTATGAAATCTAAATACATGTTGAAAAGTGAAAAAATTGTTGTATTCTCAATATACGTCACTTTTTACTAAGATTGTAGCCAATACATCCTTAATATAGACCATTTCACGTGAGAGAAAGAAAAAAGTGAAAAATACGTGAAAATTTTTTCTTTTAGTTCTCTTAAGACTCTAAATGCAGATTATTATTACATGTAACATATATAAATTTTTCATAAATATATAATCTCATAAAAACTTATCCAAATTTACAGAAAGTTTACTTTTTAAATTTATTGCATAATCGACAAAGCTTCGCAAACACTTGTAATAATAATGTCCGCGTACTTTCGCGAGTACGAGAAAACTCTTCTAAGAAATTAACCGCGTAAAGCTCTTTCAGTCTCTAAGCCTCTCACAGACGCGTTCTTCCGCAGCAGTAATAGCAACATTATCCCCGGTAGCAGCAGCAGCAGCAACAACGGGAGACCCTTTTAATTCCGTGTCGGAATCACGTCGAAGGAGACCGTCGCGTATCTTTAGTAACCAGTGCATATTTCATAAACGTGCCGTGTGTGCGCATAATTTTCGAGCGACTACTCTTGCACTCGCCTGCAGGTAGAGCGCGCCTTCCACCCTCGGCACTCTACCATGGACCCGGCTGTCCGTCCCGCTGACGGACGTTCTCTCCTCGCAGCTTGGGGTAGGAGCCTGCTTGCTGTTCGCATCCCGCTCCGCGAAAGGCTGGCAGAGAGTTGATTAATCTCTACAATATTTAAGAAGCGCCGAGCTGTAAGGAGAGCAAAAAGCCTTCCGCCCGAGCTTTACGGAGATAGCTTTCCCCGTTATATAAATCCCCCAGCTAATCCGCTGTTTGCATCGATGTACTTCTTGTGTTTTCCCTGCGGTGTCCCTGCCTTCTTATTCCCATCGCTTCACGTCGTTCGCGTGACCACTAAATACATCATCTTAATGGATTTCTAGATGTGTCCTCAAAAGAAGCTTTTCAGGTTCAATTTTTTTTTTACTGGAACATTATCGTGAAATATTTTTACTAGAATTACATTAATATGATATCGCATATAATATCAAAAGCTCCTTTAGAGAAGATAATGTTGGTCAATTAAGTCAGGCAGTTAACAGTCGCTATAAATGTTATTTATTAATTGCGAGAAATATACGAGAACAAAAGATTATTATAATTACTTATTATAACGTCTGCGATAAGTTGCGGCAAGTATTTCGCAATTAAATGAAACCGGATACTTTTTATATTTTATATTGGAGAATATATGGGAAGAAGAGGGGGACGCAGAATTATTCGAGAATATATAAAAGATATCCGTGTGATCGCGTGATACCTCATATTTACAGTATCGCTTGCAATTCAAGGTTCAATTCGACTAATTTATTTTTAAATCGCGGTGTGCCGAATTTAAATGTCTGATAGCTCTCAAGCCAATTAAGTTAATCCGCGCGTGCAAACACATGTACGATTATGCTGTAAGTCCAATACGCGCGAATAACGCCGCGATGATCGTCGCTCTTCGTTCGGCCAAATATATTTATGCTAATGCAACTCGGTGAGATCGTAGCATCGCGTCGCAGATTGGTGCATTGGAATTATGCGAACAAGCAATTGCGTTATCCGGTTATCATATCCCATAACGTTAACTTGCGGGCACTTCTGTGCCCGCCAGGGATTTCGGAATGGTGCGCGCGTACTTACTTGCGCGTTTTACCAATTATAAGTGCAGATTCAATAACGGTGAATCCGACTTGAAGAATACTTATAAATACAGTGATCTACCATCCCAAATTTTGCGTCCCAAACATCTCGAAAGAACCCTAAATGGGACGCATTTGTCTCAATTTATACATAATGTAAAAAATATAAAATATAAAATATAAAATATAAGAACCTATCAAAGTTCATTAACTAGCACTGTAAATGTTTTATAGAAAGTTTAAATAAAATAAATTCTTATTTATATCTTCTATCAATATGACCTGAAGAATAAAAATATGCTTAAATGTGCAAAATCACATAACAAATATAATATTTTAAGTTTTGAAATATTTCACATACTCATTTTTATTATTAATATATAATTAAAGAAGTAATTACTTTATTCTTTTTCTTATTTTAATTCTTATTTAATTTAAAAAAATCTTGTTTCTTCCTTGTTTAATTTTTGTAACACAATTACATATTTCGTTAATGTTGTGCGGCCAAATTTAATTTCGGTATTGACAATACTTGTAAAATAATTATGTATTATTTGTTTGATAAAAGAAAGAAAGTGTAATTTATGTTAATTTTTTATTATTCCGTTATATAATGATTATTCTTCGACTTTATTTTAAGAACTTTATTAATTTACAATATTAATAAGTATAAGTTATTTATTAATGTGATGAGCTCTTGAAATATTAATAATAATCAATCAATCTTAGAAGGGCTAATAAAAGCAATGCCGCAGTTAACAGAGCGTAATCAATTAATGTAATTTATTATCTATATTTAATAAATATAGATAATAAATTACATTAATTGATTACGCTCTGTTAACTGCGGCATTGCTCTTATTAGGCCTTCTAAGATTAATTGATTTTATTAATTTAGTTTTACACTAATAATTATTTATATAAAAAAATTATATAATAAAGAAGGTCATGTTAATTGTTTAATATTAACTTAATAATAAATAAATATTTTACTTATATATTTAATTTATTCAATTTATTTATTTTAAAAATTAATATTTATTTTAAAATTAATATAAATCTTTCATCAATTAATGTGTCAAAATCTATCTAAGTAT
The DNA here is from genome assembly GCA_037157785.1 of Cephalotes varians. NCBI lineage: Eukaryota > Metazoa > Arthropoda > Insecta > Hymenoptera > Formicidae > Cephalotes > Cephalotes varians. Next base: position 334,803 of record JANQDE010000103.1, on the reverse strand, counting down.
AATAATAAAAAAAGGATAAATATGTACAACAAACATTTATAATCTAATTTTATAATCTAATGTACCAATGAAAAAATCCTAATTTGTTTAGTTGTATCCTGATTTTCGAAATTAATTGATCAAGAGTTGGTCACCCTACTTACAAGTTACATTATAGAATTGTCGCTTCCAGCGAACTACTCGCGCGGGTATAAACACACAGAGACCGCGCAGTGCCGACGAAAGGAACCGCGAAAGCAGAGATAATTGTATTACTAATCACGCTGCAGATGGAGCAAACCTGCAGAGTTTACTCGGCTGCAATAACTCGCAGGTTGCGGCCACTAAAGATTTCTCGTCGGTACGTTTTTCGCGAGAGGAAACGTAATACGTTTAATCAATAAATCGATGGTACATTGTCAAGTACAAAAAGAAAAGTTTTAACACCGCGCCAGCGCGCGAAGGGTTCATTTCGAAATACGCATCATCGGTCAATTTCGATGTCTGTCACTCTGATCGTCATCTCCCGCTCTTCGAAATAACGCGATGGAATGGAGAATAAAAAAATCGCGATATTTAATTCAATCAATCCGAGTTAAAAAAAAAAACTGCGGTTAGGAGAATTGACGTTTAACGAATAGCGCGCGACACGGAATTATTAAATAGTCCTGAACGATATCACGTACGGAATTATTAAATGACGAAACTCTATTCCATAGCGTAATTCTATTCCGGGTATGAAGAAAAGGTACAGAGAGATCCAAAGGACGTCGGCGGATGCGCCCACTGGCTGCCAGAGAGCGGGCGATAATTGCATTGCTAATAGCACGAGACGGTGGGTGGATGGGGACTTGTACAGTTTATCGCACTTTATTGCTTTACCATGAGCGTCGTGCCCTCTGGGCATTCTTCGATGGCGCGTATGTAGTTTGCCCCGTTCTGTTCTGAAGCTCAATGTGCAAAGACGATAAGCGACGATAACACGCGTGGAGACATAATGTAGATATTAGATAAACGCACCTCCGCGCTCTACGGCTATCATTGCAATTTATTGCTCTTGATGTTGAATACGGCACCGTAACTTTCTTCCTTGACTCCGTTAGTTAATTAGTTATCTCTCTCCTTACTACAGAGAATGGAAGAAGAAATTATATCTCATGATATTCCGGAGCAAGTGCAGCACAAAGTGCTTATTTACTCTTTAATTAACACGGATTACTTAATACAAGTACTAAAAATCTTCCCGTTGGACACTTGTTGTAGAGCTCTCGAGTGTTCCACCGGCTGAATATACAAGATGTTCCGCTTAGACTTATAATAAAAGAAAAATTCGTAACAAAGTATTAGTTCTAATGCTGATGGGCGCCAGAGAGAGAAAGAGAGAGAAAGTGTGTGCACGCGCGCTCAAAGAGCAACTATTATAAAATTATATTTTGTCTATCTTCTGTTATCAAAACTAGAACTTTACGAATTTTGCTTTTATTATATGTCTAAGCTGAACATTCTGTAATATAATATTTATGTTAAATAGAGATCACTAATCCACTCGAATCCGGGATTAATGTAATGCCCGAGAGATAAGCCGAAAATTCATAAAACAACATGATAAGATAAAATAGTGCATGTTAGAGAAAAGTTAGAGAAATGTTCGCAATAAAAATCTGTAAAAACTTGCAATCAGCTTCATGAAATAAATAATATTTTTTTTGCAGGATTCTAGAGAGAGAGAGATCTTATTTGCGACATTAATCACGAGAGCAGAATCGAAAAATCAGTTGATAATAACAGAACACGCGAGGGAGTAATTATTAAGAGCTTAATAAAAAATTAAGTTGATCCACATGTAGCTGTCACATGAAAAATATTGCCATATGAGTGTTCTAAATTTAAATCTATCTAGGACGAAGTCGGAGTAAACACGGAGAAATTCATGACGACACTCGGCGGTGTTGATGCAATCGCTTTCAGACTATCTGCGCTAAAGATTTTACCGCGCATTTATTTATTAATTCTCAAATGACTGATTTACTTGCGAATTAATAAATAAATGCGCGGCAGGATTGATGCTTTGTATTGAGCATGATGCGTTTTATCCGTTTCGTAGAGATTCTGTAATTCGCACGATTAAATAATACATTCGTTTCCGTCGAACAATTAAATATTTGTTCGGATATTTCCTCCGCTATCTGCGTACGTGTATCGCTGCGGGGATGTGATCAGGGTGGTAAACTCCTCGCAAATCGGATTATCGGAGAAACTCGAAATTGCTAAACCGATAAGACGCGGCTTTTTTATTTTTTACATTTTCGAACGCACCTCGCGCTGGACCGTCTGCGCAGAGGCAGGTATCCCTACGTACGTAATTGATGAAAATTTACTTCGAATTTCTTCAATTCAGCAAACGTCCGTCGATCTGTTACCTGAGCGAGACGTCGATGCCAGAGCTCATGGGACTCGAAGAAAAACGTACGAGAGAACAACATCCTCGTACCAAAAATTACTTTCCGCATTGAACTTCGGCTGCATTACAAATACGTCCGTTTCTCCTTGTAAAAGTGCTTCAAAGTTTCGACTCGCGTAGACAAGGGATCCCGAGACACATCGTAAGGGGAAACTCGTGGAATCGTTTCTAAGTTCGTACATAAGCGAGCAAAGAAAATTCTCTCAAACGCTCGAAACAAAATATGTAACTCGGTACAAAACGTTATTAAACGATCAAGCGTTGTATATATAATATACATATATATAATATACATATCTATTGCAAAATGTACGATAAAAATACGTATAATATGGAAAGAATAATAGCATGAAATATTTGTAGATGTTTATATTTAAAATTTTTTTACATTTTTATAGATATTTATATTCAAAAATAGCAGCGGCATTATTTTAAAAATTATTTAACTTATATTTATTATTTAATGCAATTAAAAGGCTACTCAGTAGATAAATAATATACGAGATAAGGATACTATAATAAGATAGACTGAAATTGTTTATTTAAATTGATACATCTGCAACTTATAACTGTTTATCTCGAGTGAATTTATGAGAAATATCGCTTCATCGTTTCTAAGTTCGTACATAAATAAAATTTATGTACAAAGAAAATTCTCCAACGTTCGAAATATTATGTCGAAACGTAACTGGATACAAAACATTAGGAGACAAATGTTTTATCGTTAATAAAATATATGATACATATCTATTGCTAAATACGTACGTATAATATGAAAATATGTATAATATGAAAAGAATATAATAGCATAAAATATTTACATTTTTGTAGATATTTGTATTTGAAAATAACAGTAGCATTATTATAATTTTTAACAATTATTTAACTTTATTTATATATTTATTATTATTATTTATTTTAGTAAAATATAAAAAACTATTAAAACGCTACACACATAAATAATATGCGAGATGAAAATGCTACGATAGATTGAAATTGTTTATGTAAAATCGTGAGTCTGCAACCTATAACTTTTTTATCTCGAGAGAATTCGCGAAGAGTATCGTTTCTTCGAGTTAAATTGACTGAAACGAAAACAAAATATCAAGAAAACCGTGTGAAAGATAGATTTTCGATATTCTATATGCAAAATAAACCCAGAATGATTACTCGTGTTACAACTCGCACAGAAAATAATATAATACAACGACGTACCTTTGTGATGTTTGTTAATGCTTATTACTTGACCATCTTCTCGTTTCCACATTAATTTCGGCGGCGGATATCCGTCGGCTTTACATGTGAGAGTAATATTCTGATGTTCTCGAACTGCCACAGTACTCTCCGTAGAAAGGGAATCCAATATATTCGGTGGCACTGAAAGATACATAGAACAGTTTTTTATTCGGAGTCTTTTAACGTTTTCTAATTCATTAACACGTTATTTGCCTATCGGAAATCAGATTTCCTGCAGGACCCAAATACAAGTTTCACAGTGTGACAGACTAACAGTCTATGTGCTTATAATTAATTTATTTGCTTTTATAATGTAATTGGAATTGTTTTAAAAAGCAGATTTCTTTTCTAATTTTTAATTTTTAGTTTCTATACAATTTTATTTCTTTTTAACAGGTCATTATTTGTATGGAATAAATTCGGGTAACGGGTATAAGAAGTAATATAATTATGTATTTTTGTTAAAATAATATTTTTTTATCTATATTTGTACTTACATATGTTATTATTATTAAATATTTGTGCTAAAAATAAAATTGTTGCAAATTGTAAAATCCGATTTAACTGGACGAAAACCCAATTGTGAGTGACTGGGCCCCCACGAAAAACATAACCGTCACCCAGATTTGGATGACGTGGTGATCAACGTGTTAAAAAATATTAAATATTCCTTTTAATGCGGATTTCACAAAGTACACGCGGCGATTATTTTGGACAATATAATGTAAAAGTACTTTTTTAATCGCGACAATTAAATGAAATGAAGTAATTTCAGATTAAAAGAATTATTTAATTATACTAATACAGACTTTTACTGCGTCATAAACTTTTATATTGCTATTGCTTATTTTGTTCATGTTGCAGAGTCTCGTTGCAATTTATTATTATTATTAAATAAATATTTCGTGCGTAAAATATTTTGAGCAAGTTATATTCAGCTGAATGAAAATGATATTTACCGACGACTTGAAGAAAGCCCACTTGGCTTATCATTGGATTGGTATTTACTTGGCACATATAATAACCCCGGTCGTCCTGTTGCACACTATTAATATGAAGCAGCCATGTTTTCTGATTATCATGTGTCACGGAAAACCTGGGTACTTTCACGACCACATGCTTGTGAATAGTGAGCAGCATTTGGCGACCAACATGGATCCACGCCACCTGAAAACAAGAAGGAAACAAATATATTTAAAGGTATAGTGTTAAGTAACTTTGTACACGTGGTTACTAAATGTATTATATCAGAATTATAATGTATTTTTAAACCAAATAATTTATATAATTTTTGTCAGCAAAATATAAATTTTTCATTTATAACTAATTTATTTATAATTTTTTATTTTATTTAATATTTAATTAATTTTCTTTTCCCTTCTCTTCTCTTCTTCTTTTCTCTCTCTCTCTCTCTCTCTAAAGTTTACATATTATCAATATTTAATATCATTTCATGAACAACCAAGTAAAAATAATATAAAGTAATTGCAATATAAAATAATTGTATATCGTACGAAATAATAACGATAAGTAATAAAGAAGCATTCATGCGTTTTCCAGTTAAAATTATCGTATTACAGTTAAAATCGTACTACGTTCTCTTTCGCTTACAAATGATGTGAGTGTAAAATATTTCCGGTGGAGTGTGTTCGATTTAACATATAATAATATAAAACAAAAATTGAAATAATTTAAAACTTTATAATACTCTCGTTAGTTATATAAATGTATACATGTACAAGTTGAAATATAATCCTCTAAAATCCAAGATCTGACGTTGACAGCAAAGTTGAGCAACCATCACGTTGAAAATTTCAACGTGCCTGCTTAATACACCTCCAGCAGACACGAGTTCATAAAGCCGGGAGGAAGCAGCCGTCCGTTTATCGCGCCACGTTCCTGCATTGAATATTTCCATATTAGCACGTCGCGAAGTCACGCCGCCGTCGTCTCTGAAGGTCCGCAGCTAAGCATCCCGTCAGCGAAAAATTCTCTTCTTCGTCTCAAGAACCACGAATATCACCGAAATCACCCGGCGAATCAGCGCGGCGCGAATTTCACGAACGGTGTCAAACTTTTGTCTCATCACAATAGCACAAACGTCATCGAATAGCGCCACAAATAACAATAACCGAGACCGAGACTAGAAAGAGGAAAGAAAAGATCGCGACGCGGCGCTATGTGCGGCCGTCAGGAATAAAGATTATTACGCCAGTATTTTATGCTCCACCGAGGTAACTCCCTTCTAACTAAGCTCATTCCGCGACAAAGCTTATGCACTTTCAAGGACTTCCGGCCTGCTTCCCCAAACCTTTCTTCTCATTTCCTCTAACCACGGATTCGAGGCAACGCCGAGTAGCGCAACGGCGCCCACTGTTTCTCATCTCTTTTTCTTTTGCTCTTATTGTTAGTTCTTTTTTAAGTATAATATATACGTCTTCATAACTGAAACAAAAAACAGCAACGAATTCCACCCGACTCGGTTCCTATTATCGCATTTTCCTTCCTGCGAGACGTTGTAAAACGCGTTTTCCTTCGTAAAAGAATAACATAAGAATCAGAATCTACGAGTTCTCGAATGCTTTGTAATTAAAGTGTTCCCAAAGAATTTGCCTTAATTACAATTTAAAAAGTAATATTAAAGATTATCTTTTTGTACACAGAGAGAATTTTCTCTTGGAATTTATCCTCATAAAATCATGATAGTATAAGACATAGTATATTGACTTTATATACTTTTCTCTGATTTATTAATATCTATACAATAAAATATAAAATAAGTTTAATTAATTTTACTAAAGTAAATAGTAAAATTAGTAGTAGTAATAGTAAAATATGTAATAAAATTTAAATTAAATATTCAATTTAATAATTTTAAAATATACTAAACAGAGTTTATGATTCTTTATTGTTTTAAATAGAATAGAGAAGTGCAAGTAGTAATAAACGTATAAAATATCTTATAAGTTTTACAATACAGCATGATAATTTCAATCTGACTTAATCGCTCATGATAATTTTACTATGTAGCATATAAATCACATTTGAACTAAACTCTTCAATAAAATCGCCTGCGAGCAATGCGCAACACCTAGATATACTAGATGAACTATTCTTAGCCTTAAAGAAGTTCTCGGAAATTTTGGAGAAAAAATGTTTTTTTTCCGGTTTTTTCTTTGTCATTTTTTCCGATTTTTTCCTGATTTTATCTAAATATTCTCTATATCAATAGTCATAGTTTTACATTTAAGAGCTTTAAGTAAATAATTCATTAATAAAGTCCACTCTCATGATCATGATTTATGAGATTTCTGTTAGCCAAAGTCTACAATAGGTATAATAAGTCTTAAGTTATAAAAAATTAATCAATCGTAGTCGAATTAACCAATCATAGTTCTCCTAACTTCAACTTTACTGATGAATTACACCTATTGTAAATCCATGTTTTCAAAAATTCCTATCATCATCAATAATATTTGATAGGTTGCCAAATTGTCCAAGTTCACAACATGATAAAATTGAACATGGTAAAATTTGGCATAAAATGCAACATTGTAACAAAATTTGTAACAAATTTTGCAATAAGATATAACGAAAAATTCTTGTTACATTTGTGTATTAAATTATGATTGTAAAATCGTTGTATTAAAGTTTGCTATAAACTCACACACGCACGCACACATCCACACACACACAAAAGTTATTTAATATTCATAATTATTATCCTATTATTATATTGATCATACTATTTTTATTAATTATATTAACATTGCCTTTCGTAATATCGCTTAAAATAAATGATGATAAAATCTCTCTTTCTCTCTAATAAAGGATATATTAAAATCGAAGATCAAAGGATTTTAATGTTTAACTAAACGTATTGCAATGTTCACGATTCTGCACAATAATTTACTCGCTAAATCTTGCTTCCTTTTAGACTCGTTATTGCTGCTTGGTAACATCTGGATCTGCGGAAATGGCGCTTCTTCCGCTTTTTCCTCGCTTCTTTTTCCGGTGTATATATATACTTCCTCAAATTAAGCCAGAAACAGCCCGTTCGGACAGGGTAAATTGTATCATTCCTACCCTTTCTTTTCCTTCAATACAAAATGCAGAAAAATTCAATTTCCCTAGCGTTATTGTTTATACAGAATATATTGTAACAATATTTTGATAATGATATATTCTAATATAATAATATACAATAATATTGCTCAAAAATTTGAAGCACTCCATAATTTTTAGATAAAAATTCTTTAGAGACAAATATAATTATTTTATTCAAAATATCGACTTTTATTTTCGAACGTATTGAAATAAAATTTATTGAATATAAACTTTGGTCCATTTAAAATGTTTGTAAATAAAGTTGACTTGAATTTTCTTCTCAAAATAAAAATGTTCCTAAAGCGATAGTATACTCATCGTGTTTCTTGTGGGAATAAGCATACATATGTAAATTATAATTCAAAAGAACAATATTTTAACAACTTTAAAATTAAATAAACTTTTGAAAGACACACCAAATTCATGAAACATACCTGACAAATTATAATTAAACAATTACAGTAGAAATAAAGTAATAACAGCTACAATAGAAATAAAGTAATAACAGCTTAGTATAAAATATAAATGGAAAGTATTATAAGTATATATTTATGCAGTTATATCACCGCAGTTGTTGCCGCAGTTGTCGCCGCAGTAGTTTATGTGAGAAACGATTTTGTTTGACATTTTACCCAACAAATGAATTATGCTTAATCGACTTATCGCGAATCTAAATCCGACGAGACATTTACATTTAAGAGTTGCTGTGTTACTCGTTTTACCTTATCCCGAATTCTTTTCCCCTCAGGTATTTCACCTAGGAACTCGGCAACAACTCCGTCTAGAATTGTTCGTCTATGTACCGCTTTTCCTTTTCGTCGGCACTCGGGTAAGCAAAAGTTTCAGGTACAGGAAATCACAGTACATCTCGCGAAAGTTCTTTAAACAGTCAGACGCCACTGACGGCTCTCCTAACGAAGAGCTCAGAAGATAGATGGTGGCGGATCTCTGAAGCTCTTGTCTGCCAACAGGATTTGCCGGTTCCCGAGGATCTCCGAACTCGTCAGATTCTGCCTCAGCTTGCGTGTAATTCTGAAATCCTCAGCGCGAACATTCAGTCGCTTCGTCTTTCTCTATACCGCATTCACAAAAAAAAAAAAATTAAAAAAAAAAGAGAAAAAAAATAAATGTGACAGCCATCGAAAGTCTCAAAATGTAATAATCACCGTTAGTAGAAATTTTAATTACTTTTCATTGTTATTAGAAAGCAACAAATTATTTACAAACAGATTCTACTATCTCACGAACGAGATTAAATTGGCTAAATCACATAATGCCGCGCGAAGTCCCGAGATTAATAAGTTTTATATTACACACATCTCTCGGGGCAATTTTCGCGACGGTTTATAAGCAAAGCTCAGTGTGAGAAGAGCGGACCGGGAAAGTTGACCGGGATCTCCTCAGAAAAGTCACCATAGCGCGATACGAGAAACTTTCATAGTCACGCACTGGATGGCTCCTAAGTTCTAACAAAGAGGAAGTCGTCGTGATGCGCACGTGCAGCAAAATGAGTGTTCGCTTATATAAATGTGTGCAAAAGTCTTGAAAATTAAATTGACAAAATATAAAAACAATGTCAATAATATAAATAAATAATATATAAATAATATACATACAATATCTATACTGCAACGAAGGTTAAAATATAGCGTAATGTGCAGCCTCTGATTTAACGAGTCAGAATGAATCTTAAAAAGGAATATTTTCTTGTGCTCTATCTACGATATTATATCGGTCTGAAACGGTCTCAACAAGAAACCTCCGACTCGCAAGCACGATTGAAAATCCTGGCAGTGATTCAAAGCGAGGAGAATACTGCACTGTAGAAACGTAAAATATTATCGCAAAGTACATATTGCGATAGCAAGTCACAATTCTAACTAATCGCCTGTTCCGAAAGCTAAATTTAACAAAATATTTATACGCGGCTTTATACGGAGATATTTATACGTGACTTTATACGGCGATTGCAAAGAATAATATTTGATGTGAACAGATGCACATCAATACGGACGTGCGCAAAACGATGTGTATTGAGAAACAATCATCTAAATTATAACAAATCTAGTGATCGTGACAGGTTGCATCATAGTATGATATGGATATCTAGCTTTTACAATTATATCTACGTATGATTTATATAACTAGCGCGTGAAGATAGAGATTCTGTTTGCACATATCGATATCTATTGACAGTACGATGGATGATTCAATGCAATCTAGATTCACGCGTTCATCGCTCGCTTCGATCACTTTTATGCTTAACCTCGCACCCGAGAGCTCGTTTTATATAGAGATTTTTTTTTTGTGATCGACTGACAGCCTGAAAGCTGATAAGAGGATACGCGATAATTAAAATATAGAAACCGTAACGCAATCTCCGTAAAATAATTTCGACTTTCTATTGAATGCAATCTGCTCCTGCGATATCGGCCATTCTTCCATTTACACATATAAATCCATATTTATGTGTTATTTCTAGCTTTGGAAATAGTATATTTCCAAGTCAAAACCTAAAGGAAACAAGAGCGGAATAATTCATGACAACTACAACTTAATGCGGCAACAATTCTGTAAAAATCGCCGGGTTTATAAAAAGAAGGTAACAGTATTGCAGTTAAATTTAAAATGTCATTTTAATGTGGAGCAGAGTTGTGAGAAGACAAGTCAGATTATAAAAAAGAGATAGTAGAATGTCTTTTTCGATTTATACTGTAATTTATTTAGAAACCGTGTCAAGTATCACAATATGCGAACACTGAGAGAAATATATTTGCAATTAATTTTATAAAATAATAATACGAAAGTAAAATAATACTGAATACTATAAAAATATAGCGGCAACAATTACGTGAATTATTAATTGATAGTGAAATAGCACTTCAATTACAATTACAATTATACAAACTTCATACAAATAAGATACGACAACTATGTTCTTCCTGTCTAGTTCTTCCTGTCAGACACAGATATTTAAAATGAAGCATTATAATGCGAGCAGTATGCGGCTACTAGATGAAAGCGGCGATTCTATCTCTCTAAATATCATAAAAAAAGTCTCATAAGATAGAATAAAAGACGCAGCATTATGAGACTTTTTATCAATAGTCTAATAAAATGGTTTCTTGAATGCCAGTCATTGGATTAAAAGACGAAAATAAATGAGAGAAATGTATTGCAGCAGTTTTTAGTTCTGCAAAAAATAATTCAGAGATTTTATAATTGCTGAAAGTATATGTGTCAAAATGTATTGATATAATGACACCTGAACTTTAGTTACCATCCACAGATTCTTGCTATTGATACTTATCTTTTTTTCTATGCACACATTAATAATTTAACATTAACGATTATATAGTTAATACTATCATATTTTCTTAATTTATGTAACTTATTATTCTCTTATTACAACTTTATAATACATAGTTGAGGTGCTATTTGTGTTCAAATTTTTAGTTGCTGGTACTTTTTCTCTGAGTGCAAATGTCTGCGAGTCAATACAATAGGCTACGTTCGGGGATGGCGCGTTATCAGCGTTATTGTGTTATTCTATCCTTATTTTATATCTTTAATGAATAAAGATAGAACACAATAGCGCTGATAACGTGCTCCTCGAACATAATCATAATATTCGCAAGAGCTAGCGCGGTTGACCTTTCTGTTTCGCATATTTTTTTGGACTCGCCAAATAGGATAAAGACGATCACATTTGACAACACGTTACGTGATCCAATCATATAACATGCTTAGCCATTATTATAAAAAAACGCATAATCAATGTCGCGTGCTAAACAAACAGGTGGAGTCCTTCTCGAACGACAAATATAAATACTTTAAAACCCAATCAAAAAGAAAATATACTAAAACAAAATCTTTCGATTCCTACAGAATTACTAGGGCAGTAACAGAAGCAATTACGAATCACAGAAAGAAAATTACGATGGAAATGATATCTAAATATTTCCGTAAGGAAAAATCGACTCCTATATTTATACTATACTTATTTATATAATGAAAGCAAAATAATTATTACGATAATTATACAATTCATTATATTCATTATTAGTTTATTACATAGACTTATTATATACATATATGACTAATACATCTCATATTTTCAAGTATTATGGACATTACGTTTATACGAGAAGTTCGTACATATAACTTTTGTACGTTCTACTCACAGACATACATGTGCGAATTACTTGATGAGAAATCATACATGCCTAGATAAAGTAAACGTTCCAAGCGATATATATAAGCGCTATTAAGGAAATGAAAACATTTGCACAATAACAGAAACGCAATGCAAGTGCAAACGGTTTATGCCAATTTTTTGCATCAATTGAAATAAATCGCAAAAAATGCAAAGTGTTTCATATTATATTTATGCTATTGTAATGATCTCGTCTACTTATATTATATGTATATATAAGAATTATGATAAAGCATTGAAAAATTTTTCTCTATTTATAATTGTTTAAGGTTTGAAGTATATCTTTTGTTATAGTTTTTTTGTAGTCTTATAGTTTAAATAAATAATAAAAAAAATATCATATATTCTTTTGAGATATATGCTCATAATCGAAAAAAGGCTAAATAATAATTATATACAGAAAACAGTAACGTAATAATAAAAGTTTCTGATCCTGCAAAGTTCGATTGATTGATTATTGATTGAATACTTATATTTATGTTGTATACATTAAGCCATTCTCATTATTTCTTAATTGCAGTTAATCTGTCTTCTTAATTGCAGTCTTAATACATGTAATTATTATAAAACATCTCTAACGGTATCACGTTGAAACGGTATCACTGAAACTTCAATATAATTTATATATCGCAAAAATATTCGACACTTTCGTTTTAACATTCACTTCCGCGAAAGAAACTCTTACCGTTATACGATACTTTCAAGTAAAATCGAGTTAAACGGTTGGCACGTAGGAAATGTCGTTACGGCAAGATGTTGAACGTTTGGCACGACCCGCAACCGGTTGTTCGCCATTCAATTTCAATAGTTTAACTTGCTGTCGCGCCACGTCGAGGAATTAACGTGAAATGTATCGTGAGATATATACTACGCGAAGTCAACAGAACGGAAGTTTTGAGCAAGTATCATTTCGCGAGCATATAATTCACGCGAAATTTGAAGAAAAGAGAAATAATACGGGAAAACGGTCAGATAATTCTGAGGGAGATTTTATGTTGATTTTATACACTACCGTTTTTTGTTCTCATGTTTGAGCTTACAACTAAGATACATTGACTCACTGAACGAGTTACGGAAAAAGCAGCCCCAACTTGTTCTTTATGAAATTATACTTTGCGTAATAAAATCAAAAAAGTTAACATCTCTCTTCAGAAAACCTAAACAAAATTGTGACAGTAATAGATGCAAGTTTGCGCGTAATTTTTCACTTACTTACAAAACACAAACAACGTTGACCGAGTTTACGTGCCAAGATTACCTAAGAGTTTCATCGGCGAATCTATCAATTATCGAAGTTTTGTACGTCACAAACGATCCGGAGTACTAACGACTTTTAATAAAGCATTACGCCCGGTTGGTCTATTGTTAATTAACCACTAATTAACATCAACGCCTTGTTGCTAAATTTCTCCCTCAAGTAATTCTACAGGAAAATTCACAGGGTCGTAAACGATACGCTGTTGGCCCCGTTCAAGAGCTGTTACGGTAGTTGAGCGTGGTTGCATGCGCGACGATGGCCGTAGGGCAAAATTCAAAATTGCAAAGAGGTTGCAGTTTGAAGAGCAAGACTGAAGAAGGAGAGAGAGAAAAAAAAGAAAGAGAGCAGGAGAGAGAGAGAGAGAGAGAGCGCAAGGTAATAATCGAGGCGAAAGAAAGGGAGATTGGATGATACCAAGAAAGATGGAAAAAGAGAGAAAGATGAAAGCTATTCTGAACTGATGAGAAAGAAGCCGAACGGGGATATGGCTGAGCAAAGAGAGACGCGGAGAAAGGCAAATCGAGTTGTTTGAGAACATAACAGGAAGGGAATTTGGCATAGAGATAGAACAATGAAATTAGAGCGAGTTATGACGGTCTCGTGCAATTTTGATGATGATACATCATTGTAAACCGGTGATTACTGTTTGTTTTAATTAATTTCGCAAAAATGTTCCTGTGGGTCATCACAATACTATTAGGCCGAGTCTGATTTCCCAGAAGATCAGTCAATTTTGCATTTCTCTCTTGTGCTCTATGTTTCTCTAATCAGCAACAGCAACTCGGATAAAGAACATTTCCAGATGAGTTTATAATACGACTGAAGTTAATTTTTGTACAAATTAATGTTTCTAATCGAAGCAAATAATAACGCATACATGTGTTATTCTCGCAGACTTCTATAATATATACTAACTAGACTGCTCTTTCTATCGATTTTGCATGTAACAAAAAGAGACAAAAGATCACAAACCAGCTGATATTACTATTCCGATATATGCATATGTATGCACACTGTCTGTGAATGTGCCACGTGATCTGAGTATATCGCATGAGTAAATATTTTGTGTGTGTGTGTGTGTGTGTGTGTGTGTGTACGCGCGTGCGCGCGCGCGCGTGAGTTTATGCAAATATAATCGGAATTAAAAATAGTTATCCATATAATTACTCATTCTTAGTTTCAAAAATGGCAACGAAGTGAGCAGTTTAGTATTAGTATAGTCTGTGATTATATTATGAATAATACAAATTCACATTTCATTGTTTCCATTTAAAGTAGTGGATTTTTTCAACTCGGATTTGCTTGTCATCTTGTTTATAGATTAAAATAGTAGATACTCTGTGATAGAAGCAAATATGTATAAAATTGTTCCATCCAATATCTTTCATAAAAAAAAAAAAACGTTTATCGATTTTGCTTCGTTAAATTTCACAAACACTGAATAATTGCTTCGATTTACACGTGCGTGTTATCAATTTATCAATTAATGATTATGCATTAGCATTTACGAATAACATTAAATTGTGTCCGATAACAATCGTGATTGAGAACATACACGTTCGCGTTCGAGAATTTGTTAAATTGAATAATTAAAAAGATTTATTATTATTACAATTAAATACAATATTATTTCTACAGTTGAACTTTCTGAACAATTGGCAAAAACTAGAAAATAAATAATAAAATTTTTATTTTATTCAATTTAAATTTTTTAATAATTAGATATCAAACTTTGAGAAAGATTAATTATTTTACATGATCATTTTGTAATAATAAAAATAATTAAAAAATAATAAAATGATAAAAATCGAAAATGTATTATACAGGATGTTTCAAAACTGACGATAAGTAAATAAAAAAATTATAATAATAACGCTCGTATGTAACATAAAGGAGAAGATATGATAACTAAAGTGATAACTAAAGTAAATAAATACAGATTAATGTAACGAGCAAAAAGAAGGTGTAGTTTTAAATTCTTTAATAAGAAAAATTAAAATATATAATTTGATACGTTGATTGACGTTTCGATTTACTTAGCCATCCTCAGCCAAATATAAATAAATATAAATAACTAAATTAAAATAAAATCGACTGTCATACTGTAAAACTTGGTGCACCAACAATAATCATAATCATAAGATCTAAACAGATTGTCGCACAAATATAATAACGCTTGAAAAAGTCAATTCTTGGTACTCAATGTTGTGAGATGTATAAGTCAATACATGATAAAATTCCTCATATCTAATTCTTCGTTTCGCGAGAATAGGCAGAGTCTAATAGATAGAAAACGTTGAGGTAACAGTTAAAAGTGATAAGTATTTAGATGAAAGATTATTTATAATTTTAAGACGTAAATTCTACGAAAAACGTCAAGGCTATAATAGTTTTCTGTTAGAACGTGTTTTTTGAAAGTGCGCTCGTGGCTCGCTCCGGCGTCGTCACGCTAGAGAGCGCTGCAGTCGTTCTCATGCAGGACTGCGCTCACGCCCACGATTGTGTTTCATGGAACTTTTTCCCTCGTTTTCTCCAAAAAAGGTCAAGAATCACGTTCTTTACCGAAATAAGTTCTTTTCTATAATCTTTTTAATAATCAGTCTTCATCCTTGTAACCTCAATAATAAACAATATTTCAAGCCAAAATACGTGTACGCGAGCTTATTTTTATTCCGGCGCTCAACATTTTCAAATGGGAAAAGTTTAGAAATCACAAATGACAAGGCTAGAATTTCGTGCGTTCAGGGATGGCAAAATGTTCAGTAATAAAGATGCTTTCATGAACACCTTTGATTGCAATAATGAAATTATCATACAAATATACAATATACAATAAGAGTTTTACTAAGAAATTATATTTCCGTAACAAATTTGTTATAAAAATAATTTCTATTAAATAGTTAATATATATTGATACATGTCAGTCAAAATGTTAAAATGTCATTATTGTTTATAATTTTTGTTCATAAGTATTCGTATAAGAGCGATAAAAACATTCTTTGTCACTATCAGAGAGATTGGATATTGTTAATATAGAATATCAGAGATTGGACGCTAATATAAGATATGCATATACTGATTATATCCAATTATCATCAAATTATTGACATTTTTTCTTAGAAACTGTGATAAGGCCTTAGAAATTCAGAAAAGCAGAATTAACATTAAATTGAAATTAGAGTACTTTTTAAAAATCCATAAAATTTAAAGAAAGTTTTTAAATAAATTCTTTTTAATAAATTTAAAATTATTTTAAATTTATTTTACATTTATTAATTTTTTAAATTATGCACGTCGTAGGAAACTATCTGAAATTTAAAATCATTTATGACGTTATTGCTGCGGATATTTCGATGATTCTATTTGTAAATCTATTATACTTTTTATTCTTTAATTCTTTCTTAATTTAACAGATTTTAGATTTTTTAAAGAAAAACATAAAAAAATATGTAAAAAATGTACGATAGACATACGATAGACGATGTGTGTAAAGAATGACGATGAACATTTTGAACTTTTGTAAATAGATTCTTTTATAAATAAATCTCTTATGATTAATTTATGATTATTTTTGAGCGAGAAAAATATAATATTGATTCATGTCCATATTTTTCTTATATTTTGTTTATTATCACAACTGTCATGAATGTTAGAAAATTTATTTATCTTAAATTATTGCAGCATAGAGAGAAGAGCTAAGAAAAACACAAACTAAGATAGAAAATTCAAAAATATATAAAAATATATAAAAAATAAATATAAAATAAATTTATAAAAAATGTGATTGAATTTTTCATGGATTTTAAAGAAGTACCGTTTTTATTTATTTTATGTTAATTCTGCTTTTCTGAACTCCTGAGATCTTAGTTTTTCAGAAAAAATATTGATGTTTTGACTTGTATAATAATTGAAGAAATAATTGAATAAATAATCAGTATATTCTATATTAACGACATATCCAGTCTCTGATAGTGACAAAAAATATTTGTTATCGGTCAATCTTATGCGAAGACTTTATGAATCAAATAAATAATAATGATAGTTTGACAGCTGATATCAATAACTATATTAAACTATTAGGTACAAACTATTTTTATAACAAATTTGTTACAGAGAAATAATTTCTTAATAAAACTCTTATTGCATATTTGTACGATACATCAAAGGCATTCGTGGAAGCAGCTTTATCACTGAACATTTTGCCATCCCTGGGCACGCGAAATTTTAATCTTATCATTCATAATCTTTAAACTTTTCCCATTTAAAAATTATTACAACCTCGACATTTTCGTATGAAGATTTTCGTCTTAAAATGTTACAAAGAATCTTTTATTAAAATATTTATCGCCGTTTTAAGACATCTTATGTGTGTGTGTGTGTGTGTGTGTGTGTGTGTGTNACACACACACACACACACACACACACATATATATATATATATATATATATATTTACTACCAATTTCAATTAATTAATTTTAATTAATTTACGACACATTAAACAATACATTTCAAACACAGTTATCAATTTTCGATATTTACGTACAATTGTACATTGTACTTTTTTATGATTACAATTTAATTATACCAAACGTTTCCATAATTTAAAATATAAATTATAAATTTTCCATACATGCATTTCTTTCAAAATCAATTCTTTGCAGGAACTAAAATTTTCTTGAAGATCTTCTCTTACAAATTCAATACAAGACAGATGTCTATTTCTTTCTTAAATCATAATTGTCTTTTCAAATGACTGAAGACGTAAAATAAAGTGATAACATCTGGTAGATGCTCGTTAACTGAAATGCTCTTTTTACATGAAAATCGTAATCTTAGAAATAATCTGCGAAACATTTTCGCAGTAACAGAAAAGACGAAACACGTGTTTCCTACATAATAAAAAATATTTTGTACTTGTGTTAAAACTGATCGTTAAAATGTTTATATTTTGTGAATTTTTATAAGTATTAATTTAACATAATGCGATTGTATTATTTGAATATTTTGTGTTAAATTGATATTCATGATTTCTTAGTGCAAAAATAACATAATTTATGAATAAATGAACAAATAATGCAAAAATTATATAATTTTTATTTATAAAACGTAAATTTTAAGATAAATAAATCGAAAAACACAGCAATGTTTCACGCCAGATATATTCGCAGCGCAAAATTCACCCTATCCATCTATCAATTTATATGAACATAGAATCGACGAATTGTGAGATTATCGAATTTCCAGAATGGCTAAGCATGTTTTGAGTAAAAACTCAATCGATAGCTTGGATTTGAATTACATATTAAAAGCGTTTTTATTTTTCTTTTGCGTGGGCTAAACGGAGAAATTGCGATGCAAAATTCGAATCTAAAAATTTATATTAAGAAATTATTATTATTATTATTATTATTATTATTATCATCGTCGTCGCGTCGTTATACTGTTCATATTTTCGACACAATGTAGTGTTCATGGTTTCTCACTAGCGCTGCTTGAAGGAAGCTGTTGACAATCTCCAGCGTTTTTCTATGACAGCATCTCTACATCACTACATCCATGTGCACGTTTGAGACAATGATATCCTCTAACACAAAAAAGAAAACACGTATTTGTGTACGTAGAACTTCGACCGGTATCGAGAAAATGAACGAGCGAGAGGGTGAAAGAGCGAACGAGATAATTGCTGCTTTTTCACTGCTATTTGGCCTTGACAGTCACATCGATGACATTGTTTCGCAGTGAATTTGACAATTGATTTCACAATGGTATGTAAAAAATGTAAATGATTATTTCGTAAATTTTGTTTTGCGATTCGTGAATTGCATGTACATGTTGCGACAGGGAATATAAAGGTTAGTAAAAACACGGTTATACAATAGAGGGAAGCAGGTTAGGTTACCCGATAAACGTCAACTAACAGAAGAGAGAGTGACATTACATCAATATTATAATTTTCCACTCAATTAATGTAATATAACACATGCTGTACGTAACAATTACACATTGTTGAGTAGAAAATTATAATATTGATGTTACTATTGTGGTTTGTGCTTACTAAACTTTAAAGGATGACATCCTATAACACATTTTTGCAATATTATTTATAACAAAATGCTTGATATTATTACAAAATTATCTTTAAAAAGGTAAAAAATGATGTTAAATATTCATCGAATAATAACTATAATATATCAACTATCTTTAAAAAAATAACGCCAAAATAGTATTTTTTAATCATATTTTCTACCTTATAATGATAATATTTATAATATGTATGACTTATATACATACATACATATATGAGCGCGCGCGTGTGTGTATGTGTGTGTGTGTGTATGTGTAACAAATATATATGTTAATTATGCATCAAATAAATATAAAATTTGGCGTGACATCTCCCGACTGCTCTTTTAAAATGTGCAACTAATTATAGTGTTAAAAAAATAAGAAACTTTTCAATTATATAAGGTGTAGAAGTTTTCAAATGACTAATATAATATGCTGGATATATAAAAATATATTTCAGTGGTCATGTATTTCTACCCACCATAAATTATATACTTTTTTAAATTTATTAACAACTTGTTAATTATAATATTATTTCATAATTAAAATTATTTTATACTTTTGTAAGCTTTAAATTTTTATTACATATTTATTTTTCTTAACTTTTAAATTTTTGTTTAAATTTTTTCTGCCAAATTTTATTATTTTAAGCTTGTTATTACCTTATTATTTTCACTTTTTTATTAATTTAAATTATTTGTATATAAGCTTGTTTTTTTACTACTTTATTTATTTGAAATTTTATTTTTAATTATTCAATTTTTAAAAAATTTTTACTTTTTTACATCTTTTGTATTATTTTAAACTTATTTTATTTTAACTTTTATTTTTTTAATTTTAAATTTTTATTTAGGTTTTTTATGTTCCTAGTTTTATTATTATAAGATACTATTTTGTACGCAATCTGCGTTTAATTTAACTTACATTAGGCAGTCGGGAATTTTTTATTTTATTAAAAAAAACTTTTATATCATTTTGTTTTTAACTTTTTTATTTTACTTTTTATTTTTAAGTTTGTTTTGAATTTTAATTTTTAAGTTTTTAATTATATCCTTTAGTTTTTAAATTTATTTTTAATTTTTTTACTACCTTATTTATTTGAAATTTTCCTTTTAACTCAATTTTTTATTTTAACTTTTATTTTTGATTTTTATTTTTTGAATTTTTATGTCTAATGAACAATAAAGATAGAATGATCGTATCAAACGAAACAGCTATAGGGTGCGTTCCAATATTTACTGTGAGTACTCAAAATCTATAACATACGTGCACTATAGATATTGAGTACTCGCAATGAATATCGGAACGCAGCCATAGTCTGCTCACTAAGCGATTGGTTGCGTACAGCAGAGAAAGTCGTTCAGTGAGCCGCTCAGTGGTTCTTTATTACGATTGGTTTCTACACTTAGATCCAGCGAAGATCTAAACCAATCATATTAAAGAATTAGTGAATGCTCACTGAGCGACTTTTTCTGCTGAACGCAGTCAATGACTTTGATTGATTGACTCTAATCAATCATGTTCAATCGCACTAGCATACTCGAGTGAAGTTTCCAAGCATACCCTATGTCATTAAAGTTCTTTACTTACAAATGAATCTCATTGGTGCATCAAATTAGTTACTAGATTCATCTGACATCCAATCAAAGAGCGTGTAAACAACTAAGATTTACTTATAACTAATCAAAAATATATCGACAAATCATATTGACAAAATATACTTTTATTTATTAACAGAAAAATTAATGATAATTATATGTTTTAAACTTGCTTATTTAATAAGAAATCTGTGACCAAAAGTTGATAAGGAAATATATTGTTATGGAGATCTTTGATCACAACGATTCGATTTCAGTGAAACGTATACTCCCTCCGTTTTTTGTCAATCTTCGGTAGCAGTCGGGAGTAAAAATAAAATCTCATCTCCCCCCCTTCAATTTTCCTATTCCAATTCAAGTAAGAGCTTTAATTCTCTCTAAAAAGAAAAATAATAGCTTTAATTCTTTTTTAAAAAAATATCACAATTACACCAATCAAAATAAAATTTATGCATTTATATTATCTAACTCAACCGAAGTGAAATGTATTTTGAAATTCCCACTCAAGAAAAACTCTGTTTAACTCAAGTATTTTTTTATTTTATAGCCAGATAGCCATAATATCATACCATAAATATATCCTGATAACATTTGTAAGATATTGCGAAAGTATATTACGATATACGCATGATATTCGAAGTACATCTGCGATATATCGATGATAATGCACTATGTCCGCGTTGCCTTATCCCTTATCCCCTTAGACCTTCGCTGAAAATTCGTAGAGATATGCCGAATATATCCACGATAGACAATTAGTTTGTTTCAAGTATATCCTTAGTATATTTCCAAATAGATTTACAAGATGTCTTCAATATATTCGCATGATATCTGATTTATATCTGTAGTATGCACAGTATATGTATACACACGCATATACAGCTTCGCGCGCACATACATATACACTGATTAGGTTAGGTTTTTATAATTTTGTATAACACTATAATTTATGAAAATTTTTATTTTATAGTATTTTCGGCTATGTTACTTACGAAAATGTTGCGAGTAACGCCTAGTAACGCCCAAGTCTGCCTGAGAAAGGAAAGATCGGAAATCGGAAGTAGAACAGATAGCATTGATATTTAAGTTTGTTTTTTTAGCTAAATTTGAACAATTTATCTTTATGTTTTGTTATATTTTTATGCGTTTTTATGTTTATTATTTGTTTTATTATGTTTATTAACTAAATTCTTCAACGTGGAGAAAAAGCAGAAAGATGAACTAATGCAAATAGTTTAATTGAAAACAATAGACCTATGGTTCGATTTCGATATTATAAGGATATTTTGGAAATATACGATAAATATACAGAAGATATATCACGAAATATTTTAGAGATGTTTTGAGTATATTAGATATGATCTCTATATTCTCAGTAGCAGATACGAAGTTCACTATATTCTATGTTCATTCTGAGGATATACGAGAATGATATTTTATTGAGCTGTATTATATGAATGTTTTATGTATATTCGGTATGATCACAATATATTGCGTATGAGTACAGAATATTCGTCTGATACTGTCTAGATAATTAATTAATTTTTTATTTTGATTTAATAAAGATTCGAAAATATTTAATATAAAAAGCTTGGCACTACTAACAAATACATTATCGCTCTAAATTTACTCTCTATTTTCCTTAATTAAATGAAGAGGAATAAATTTCAATCTTCTTTCTAATCTTCTAGATGTTAAGTTAAATTTAATTTAATGATAATGTTTGATGCCTCAAAATTTTACTTTCGATATATGTAAAAGAAAGAAAATAGAATGAGAACGGAATTTAGGCATATAAAAAAGATATATAAAAATTAGAGTGGTCAAATATGTGTGCATAAAATACTTTTGAATGATAATGTATATAACATCCACAATCACAATAAGTTAAGATAATAACGAAAAGTTTTTTATATTAAATTTTTTTAAATCTTGATTTAAAACAAAAAAATACTATCATTTAGGACGAATTAGAATTATTCTTGAGTGGGAATTCGAGATAGATATCATTTGATAATTAGATATCACTAGATATCACTAGATTGATTTAGATAATATAAAGTGTACAAATTTTATTTTAATTAGCGCATTTTGTGATATCATTTTTTTAAGAATTAAAAAGAAGCTATTATCACTTTGTTTAAAATAGGAAGAATGAATGGCAGTAATACAAAGATATGTACCACTTAGGTTACATTTTTTTTAAAGTAGTTGTATAACAGTCATTTTTCGAAGAGCGCGTATGTTCGATGCTCTTTTTAATCTTTTTTTTTTTAAATGTTCGTGTTAATTTAACATATCACACTCTATTTTAAAAGTGACACAACTCAAACCTGATTTTTGAGTTACCATATATGAGTTAGATAAAGATTACCTTATCAAAAGTGAATTACCTTATAAAAAATCGTCATAATTCAAAAAAGGTAGTTTTATAAAAATTCGTCACAATTCAAAAAGGATAATTTTTAAAAAGAAGCGAAAATGACAAAAATGACATTTAATGTTGAGACCATATTTTGTTTTCCTGATGTTATTTGAGTTATGGTAGTCAATAATTTTTTGTCAAATTAAAAAATAAATTTTTCCTTTTCTAGAAAATTTTTTTTAATTGTCACTTTTAAGGATACGGTTAGAAATATTAATTTTACCAGAGAAATATGCTTTCATAATTTATTTTCGAATTGTGTCAAAATGTTACATTTTTTTGTGTCGATCTTTACATAATTTTGTGTTACTTTTTAACTTATTCATCTTACGTTAAATTAATATTTGAGTGGACAGTTTAGGACAGATGAAATGTGTTAAAATATATTTAACATAAATGTTCCAACGTGTAAGAATTTTTATTACACACTACATGTCAGCTAACACTTTGCATTTATTCGCAACGATTGGCGCCGTGCAATTCATCTCGCGAAAGGGTCAAAGAGGCAATTTTCTCAGCATGAAAAGGTCTTCCTGGTATAATTAAATCTGGGAAAATTCGCGAAGTCGTACGGTTTCTTCGCGTTCCGCCGGGACGGACAGAGAGGACAGAGAAAGAGAAACTTTGGCACCCTGCAGATGAAATTTTCTGGCGTTTTGATCAAAGGGCTCAGCCGAGAGCTGCAATGCGCGGCGGCTACGCGCACTTGAAATGTCGACTCTAACGAGACCCGTCGTAGACGGGCTACGTGTTTTGAATACGAAGAAAAAACGATTGCGCGTCCTACCGTCGTCGGCCACGGCACCGTGTAAACTCTCTAAGGCGATTCAGAACCGTAGAAAATTAGATTACTTCTCTGCGTCGTTTATACTTTACGCGAAGAACGAATCGAATTGATTAAGTATATCGCAGATAAATATTTTCCAAGTTGCCTTAAAGCATTGATTTCTTTTAAAAAATACAATTCTTTATATAATAATTATGAGATGCGTAATGTAGCCATATAGATAATGTAGATAATGTAGCGTGATGAAATAATAATATACGTGTACCGAATGTGTACGGTAATATTTTGTTAAAATGAAATAATTGTGTTACAATATGCTACAGTTTATTTGTTTTACGTGTGGAAGTGGATCATATAAGATAATGAGCTATCGTGTTCCATAATAAACGAACGCAAAAGTTATAATATTATACAAATATCCAGATAAATTCTAATTTTTAAAGATGCATAAACACAATTTATTTGAATAACACGAGATCGAATTAATACGAAAGATAGAAAATATAGAAAAAAATAGGAAGAGTCGGAAAAAGACAACCACTAAAGCGTTTACGCGGCACATCTTATTTGTATTGTCGCCGGGAAAACATCGCAGCGAGAGCTATTTTTCGATATCGCGCCAGGTTCGACAGTCTGAAAACGACCGGTTGAAAAGCCGAGGCAATCCTCAGGCAAGGCCGCACAAGCCAAATACCTTTACAGCCTCGATAGAAACAACAACGGAGGATTCGATGGCGATCGCGGTTCCGTTCCTCTAAAATCGAGCTATTGCTGTGCAACCGCGTGCATTCCTCGCAAGCCGAAATAGAAACTATTTCGCGCACAGAGCTCGAAAGAGGAGGAATACCCGTGCTGCACAATGGTCTATTTTCGCGATCGTTAAAGAGACGGAAAATTCTCAGGCTGCTTTCGAGCTCCGCGCGCGGAGAGTTCGAAGAATTTATTTTTGAATTGGGACGAGCGCGACGAGCGATATCTCGGTAAATTTTCGACAAACGGGATATCGACGGCGAGTGTCGTGACGCGCGCTCGCGCGTCGCGGGTAGCGGGAAGAAAAAAAGTTACCATTTTATTCAATATCGCGTAAAAAGTTACGCGAGGCCGTAAGCGCGAGCGGAGGCGCTTATCGGCGCGCGACGCGACGCCCGAACGACGCGCGATCGGGAAACGTTTGCTTACACACGAACATCGCCGTATCACTTTAATGGCATTCTTAATAGCCAGTAGGAGAGTTCCGAAGTTGATGCAATCTCAATTTCCCGGTTCCTGCGCCTGATATATCAGTGATTTTCCACCTTTACGTTATCGTCTGGAAAGTTCGCCGAGTCATGCGGCGGTTCCGGAGCGGTTGGTTTCGCCTAATAACCGTCTTCTGCCCAGCGCAAACTGGTCCGGGCGCGTGCGTTCCTTCTCTCCCTTCCCTCTTCCCTGTTACGTCAGACCGAAGTCGGATCTGCAGTCCTTTTATGCAGGATATTCCAATTAGTAAAAAAAAAATAAACATGTCTAAAAAACACATTATATTTGAGATTAGGACCGACTGAAATAAACAAATACAAATATCATAGAAGGCTAAATGTCGGTCTTGCAGTATACACTGCGGCGGATCTTGGTGCCTAATTATAATTTGTGAATCCTTTTCTTACATTTCCTGCTCATGCGAACTGCGCGCCGACAATTCGCCGGACTTGAAACACAGTGCATAACATCGGAAACAATCGACTCACATATTAAATTGA
>JANQDE010000103.1:289800-308259 GCA_037157785.1 Cephalotes varians | reverse complement strand
GAAAAGGATTCACAAATTATAATTAGGCACCAAGATCCGCCGCAGTGTATACTGCAAGACCGACATTTAGCCTTCTATGATATTTGTATATGTCTAAAAAATATTATACCGTAACATTCGAAAACATATTCGACGTTTTAATTCTTTAACTTAATTTCTTTACCAAAATTTGCTTAAAATTAAATAGGGTAGTAACAAATTAAAAAAATAAGTGGCAATGAGAGTGCGACGCGCAAATTAAAGGTAAAATATTTAATTAAAAAAGTTAATTTGTGATATTACTATGTTAGCTTCAGATTGCGTTTTAAGTCCGAGTAATCGGCGCGTAGAGTTTATAGAACTGAAAAATATATTTAAAATTTAAGTAAATCTTTATCTTTACACAGCCTGTCCCAAATGACTCTCAACTGACATTGATATTGACCTTGACCTTCAAAGAGAACCTTTGCGGCGCCCGCTATTTATTAAAAAGTTATTAACAAAACAATTTTTATAAGTAAAACGTAATTTTTGAATACAATGTATATATTTAAGCGACTTTCCACGCAAAGCGAGGTCTGTAATTGTACTGTTTCACATGGGTTTTCGATTTTCCACGCGAAGCGAGATCCACCCCATATCAACTCCTGCTTACGAGACAAAACGAGGTCTGTAATTGTACTGTTTCACATGAGTTTTCGACTTTCCACGCAAAGCGAAGTCCACCCCACACCAACCTCTGCTTACGGGACGAAACGAGATCTCACTTATAAAAATTGTTTTATTAACAATTTTTTAACAAACAACGAGCGCCTGGAAAAATTCTTGAAAGTCAAGGTCGACATCGATCAGTCGAAAGTCACTTGGAGCGGGTTGTGTAAAGATTTACCAAAATTGATATAGAAACTAAGATCCGCTTTGACCGAAGAGAATAAGGCTCTCTTTGTTTGATTTGTGTTATTCACTTATAGATCTATTTTCCTTTATTATTGTTAAAAAAATGATAATCTAAAATTATTATACGTTATAATTTATTATTGCTATAAAAGTTATAACTTACAAATTAATATCTAATAGCTACCTAATTAAACATTCGGGTGTTTTGGCTCTACTTCGAGCTATCCTCAGCAATGACACACATTACAAACATAGATGACGTTTATCTACTAATATAAGTGAGTTCCCATTGGATTGTCTAAGAATAAGTTTCTTCATACGACGTTCGAAGGTCATCACAAACGGTTGCAAGCGGGTACTGAATATCTACATTATGCATGCCTCTCAGTTTTTAATAAATTATAAACTTTGTCCATTTTGTTCCCTGTCTAACTTATTTCATCATTTATTATTTGTTATTTTTATTTCATTACCAATATTTTACTTTAAATTCTCTATTTTGTATTTATACTGTTTGATCTAATATGTTTTGAATCATGTTACATATTGATTTTTATAATATTGTTAACATTCTTAACTTCAGTTATCGTTTTATATTTCTGCAATCTCATTTATTTCTTGACTGTCTTTTTAATTACTTCAAATTAACTTATTGTACATTACATTCATTACTATTTTATGCCATGACTTACCATATTTATTACTAAAGTTTCCCTCTTATTCCGGTGTTTTTTGAACTCTCTGAGTGAGTAACTTTGCGATATTATCTAATTGTTTGTTCTCTCATTTTGAAATACATTCTTTTTCATTTTCTCTTCGTAATCAATTTACAGGCTAATCTCTTTAGCCAATTTTCATTCGATCTTCGAACCTCAAGTAAAGAAATTTAGACCATCCACTTTGAACGCACTCATCCATATTACAATAGTTGAAAAATGTAAAGTCACTTTATTGTTTATTACATGTCATCGCTGAAGATGGCACGAAGCAAAGCCGAAATGTCTAATTGTTTAATTATGTATTAATGATGTATTAATTTAAATTATTTAATTAAAATTATATCTTTAATTTGTGTATTATTTACCGCGCCACTCTCATTGTCACTTATTTATTAATTTGTTATTTACATTATTACAGAATTATTTCTTTGTTAGATAGTAATATATGTCCCATTATAATTTAAATAAATTATAAACAAATTAAAAATAAAAAAAACGCGCTCAAAAAAATTATACTACAATTTTCAAAAACAACTTTCAAAAACTTAATTTTTTAACTGAAAATTTTACAAAATTTTTACTTTATTTTAAAATTCGCTTGAAATTAGACAATAGGTGTCCTATTATTTATTTATTTGTAAAACAAGTTTCACTTGCTTTAAAAATATTTAATATTTTCGATAATAACTCAATTTCGATTATCTGAAAAGCGCTTAATTGTTACTTCAATTAATACTCCGATATTTTGCTAATAAAAAATCATTCCGAGATATTCATCAAAGTATTCGTAGATAAAAATAATTTATCTACGAAGTAATTTCATTTGCAGGCCAGTGGGCTTTATATCAAGAAATATAGCATCATTCTTGCACGATCGGTTGACGATTGGTCCCGTTTATCGCTCAAGGCTATCCGTGCGAGACGTAATCGCGTGCTTGATGCAATTTTCTGTTTAACGGTACAGCATGTCCACCCAAGTATGAATACAGCTTTTAAGTAATTGCAAGTCACGAGAGAAACGAAGCGAGACACAATGCATTTCAGATACGTTGTTTCCTATATATAGTATAAATTAATTTGCTGAAATATCGCGCAATTTGAGCCTTATCAGAATATCTGATAACGAAAAAAAAGTCACATTTTCTCTTTTATCTTTTGTAAGTGAAAAGTTCGACACTGCGTGGATAATCATCGCGTATTATAATAATAATCATAAAATAATAATGTTTTATTGAGACTTCGATTATTCTTTGAAACTGTCATGTGTAGTATCTGCCTTTCATAATAAAATCGTTAGTTGAATTAATTAAATTCTCATAAAAATCGTCGCGATTCGTTCATTCATCTCGCATTCATCTCGCCGACGTGAAACAGGCATGCGCGACGTCGATTCCGGGAATGATGAACGAGAAAAAAGAAATGACGATCGACAACTTTTAATGAAGTTCAAGGATTTCCTCGATTTTTCATATATCCCTCGGAGCGCAAATACCCGTTTCACTTTGGGAAACTACATTGCTCGTTACGCCTGCCGATATGTTTGTTCGTGTGTAACGTTGATCGCCTGCAGGCTGCGGTATAGTGGCGTCTCGCATCCAACTCCCTGACGGGACAACTGATGCGTTTCCAATACGGTTGCCTAACAGTGGTCTTCAATGCAACGAGACGAACCCGCAGATCACAAAGTGTACCAGATAGCGATTATGTGTCTTTTTTTTTCTTACGAAAAAACCTGTTCTTCTTTACGTGATTTTTGAATGTGTAATATTTTAAATCTTAAAGAGAATCTTAGTAAAACTCTAGAGTAAAAACGATATATCTTACCTAGGTCAGTAATATTACGTGAATTAATGTATCACGTAATAAAAATATATTTATTTATATTTTGTTGTCGAAAGAGATGCGACAAAATTTTATTATTTCAAAAGAAGGTATAGTAATCTTCTGAAAATATAAGAACATAAATCTAATACTGTATAGCCTGGTTTTTTTATCTGCTGCGTCATAATGTCCTCATTGCTAAAGGAAAGACTCGCGAAATAATATATGAGTATATAAATACCGTGGTAACTTGTTACATATGAGAAAGTAACGTAAAATCAGGCTTTACACAAAGACAAAATGAATTAAGACAAAGACATTGAGTGCAGCGTTATGAGGAAGATTAGCATTTTACCCTCGCAAATAAGATTTAAAAAATGGGACTTCGTAAGAAACATCTTCATGGAGACCACCGCTATAACATGCTCTTTGTAATCCGATTAACAAATAATTGAGAGAACTCCGTTTATAGTAAAGGACAAGTCCCGACCGCTGAGAAAACGCGTTTCAAGAATGAAGAAGAAAATTACAAGGATAAGAGGAACCGATTGTCTGCGCGAAACTAACATAAGAAAGGAGGCGTACAATTTAGATCGCTACGCATCTGAATACATATTTATGCAGCTTTCGAATTCAGTGTGTTACCTTGTAACTTCCGAGATTTTCGATAACACAGGGTAGGCTGACATCCCTTCCCAGCGCCACTGTGACATTTGGTATCGGCTCGGCAAATATTGGCGGATCGGAGAGCGCTGCAACACATAAAAAAGTTCCGTCAGTTATACGTATCGACGCGTAACATAACGATTATCAATGATGTTCAACAAAAAAATGCACAAGAACGAATCGTTTCCCGTAGTTTTTTGAATGCTGAATACGATCCCAAATTGCTATATCATGTCACAATTTTGAGAAATTTGCGGTTAAAGTTGCAAAAAGTGTCATTTTAATGTATTTTGGCATATTATAACGTTATATGACATGTTGGAGAAGTATTGCAATCAAAATTATTGTTAGTACTTTTGAAAGGAATTTGTTATATCAATTATATATTAAAGAGATATTTGTGATTTATTGCGTGAAAATTGTGACTTACCAATGTGCCATTAAGAATCTAAATATGTTTTAATTATGTTAACTTGAGGATTTTTGAAGTCGTTAAATATTAATCTGATGTCAAAGTTGATAAATTCAAAATTGCACAATATGATAGATATCAAAATTTTAAAAATGTTCGAATTTTTGAAATAATTCATGTATAGTGGTTTTTCATATAATTTTTTATATAATTGAAATTGAATTTAACTTTCACATCAAATTAGGATTCAATGATCTGAAAAATCCTTGTGTTTGAATAACATAATTAGAAAAATTTAATAGAGCCTTGAAGGTCTTTATAAATCACAACTTTCATGCAATAAACCACATTAATCATAAGTATCTTTTTAATAATAATTTACAAATTCCTTTAAGGATTGAAAATCCTAACAATATATTTAATTTTGATTGCTATACAACTTTTCCAACACGTCACATATCGTGATGCTAAAATACATTAAAATAGCACTTTTTTACAACTTTAGCCACAAATTTCTCATGACGTGATGGAGTAATCTGATAAACAAAATCGTATTCAGTATTCAAAAAACTACAGGAAAGAATTATCTTCGTTCTTGTGTTCAAAAAAGTAATTTTCTGTTAAACAACGTTACATGAAAAGAACAATTTTGTTGAAGTACCTAAAAATTTAGGTAAATATAGAAAATGATTTTGTTAGACCATCAAAATGTTATAATTATATAGAAAATTCAAGCATGATGAGCAATGCTGTAAAAAGTTTTGACATTCCATCGACTAGCTTGAGCATCCTATATAATTATTTTGATGATTCCAACTAAATTATTTGCAAATCTGTATCTAGCTAAACTCTTAAATACTTTTTAGCAAAATTTTTTTCCATTTTTTCCGTCTATGAATCCTTGACTACCTGATTGTTTCTTGCTCAAGACAGCGGATCTAAGCTGCAATATATGTGCAGTATATAATATTGACATGAAATGATTTTTATAATAATTTTCAAACATATATTTTTTGTTGTTGGAAAATCGGCTGTTTATTTCAAGAACTAATTTTTTCGTTGCTCATTCAAAACAAGTTCAGTCAAAAATTCGATATCTTATATTTCGTAATCCGCGATAACGTGTGGCGTGAAATATAATTGACGACCGTCGAGGTGTCATAAACAATAATACAATTAACTTCTCCTCTCGCCGACATTTTAGTGTATAAAAATATCATTGACGGCGTCAATAAAATGATAATTGTGACTGATAAACTCCTGATGGCCAAATAGAAAATTGGTCGTATCGATTCGTAAATTTTTCATCTTCGAATGGCCGGACTGTCCGGCCGAATCTCGTCGATAAATGAAGTCCGTTCAAAGATAAATTAGCGGAAAACGATTACTCGTGATGGGGTCCGCTATCGTGTCACATCCGAAATCCGCGAGATCACGCTGCTACAAATGATATATTACGGTATATTCGAAAAATATTCTCGCAAATGAAATTAAGTCCCAACATTTTTCAATCACCGCGGTCGTCACGGTGCACCGCTATGGTGCGTGCTCGCGCTTTGCATTATTTAATAATATTTATTTATTCATACTTGTAAAATTATTTTAATTACAATCGACTCGTTTACATCCTTTTTCATTAGAAATTTACTTATTTGATTTCATGCTTTCCATATAAAGAATATTAACATCGAGTTTACGGATTAATTTATCCGAATGAACAATCCGATTTCGAATTTTTATAATGCAATGAATCATGTAATTGTATTGATAGACTGCAATTACGTATACGAGCTATTCATGTGATACAAATGATATCTGAATTGAATGTTGAAAAACTAATGATGCATGTATGGAAATAATATACGGCATGTTTCGTTAAGTTCTCATTGCATTTTGATCTTCACTACATTATCAAAATGAAGTTACTATCTAGTATCGCAATCAGGCGAGAGATCAAAAACACACACACACACACACAAAATACAGAGAGCAATTCACTTGACGTTATAAATGCTTCGAAACATTTGATTGGCCAATCGAAGAATGCTTCGAAGCGAATTTGTAGCATTAAGCGGATCGTATTCATAGTTATTATAATTATAAATAAAGTATTTTGTATATTTTGTATATTTTGTATATTATTATATTACTATCAAAATAAATACTACTATCAGTATCTAATATCGCACATGCGAGAGATCGAAAAAAATATAGATACAATATAGTTACTGTATTTGTAATTAAAGCATTTATTTTGTGTATCACGTTATTCAGCCAAATATTGTCAAAGCTTACGCGATATTCGTGAAATATCTCGTAATGCTTGGTCCACTCGTTTGTGCGTTCGAATTTTTACAAATACATATCTGCACTTGGAATACGACCAATTATCATGCAGACAGGGGCATCGCGCGGAATTCGAGTTTAAATTTATATAGCGACGATACTTCTCGTTTAAAGCTGAACCAAAACGTATATATCTCGCAGCTGTGAGACTGAAAGTGTGCTCGTAGAATATTAAACGTACAATATTTTCATCATTATTATTCCCGTTGTGCCAGCGCGAACTAGAATATTCAACCGATGCCGCCGGATAATCCCTCATATTCTTTCGCACTTTGCGTGCAACCACAAAAACCACAAGGTATTTGTATTTAAACAATGTAGGGGAGAAGAGGAGGATGCGCCAAAATTTAAATAGCGCCGCGAATCGTTTGACAAGCGGCGGAAAAAATTTACCACCCGCTTGACATATGTCATACTCCTGACTTTCGTTTTAATAAACGCGTCAACGTTTTGATACTCGTCAAAGGACGTTTCGTTAAGCTCGTGAATACGCAAAATCACACAAAGTTTTTATCACATATAAAATAGTACCAAACGTAGAATATCAAGTAATATTTTTAATGTACGTATTACATTCTTGCTTCAAAAGCGACACGACTCAAAAAATTAATTATGTAAATTAATTAACAATAAATTCAAAAAGATCGCATAAGTGAATCACACAATTAAACGAAGAAGAGCCATGACAGTCAAGACTGTATCTTGGTCCAATAACATATATATATATCGATCGTGTTCACCGTTTCTTGAAAAAATGACTAACGATAAATGTTCGGAGAATTTTTTATCTTCTTTTCATGAAATATTCTCCTATTAATTTGCCATTAATAGTTGCTATTAGAATATCAGCTTCCTTTATATCCTGGCAAGAAAATATAACTTTGGTATCTCTGCAACATTAATAAGCATGGCCTTTTTTTGTTTAGCAAATTAAGTTTCTTAAAAAAGAAAAAAACTTTTTTTGACTTAACAAAAAATTATTAACTAATATCAAATAACATCGGCGAAAAGAATACATATGCTCTTAGAAGCACGATTAAATGTCATTTTTGTCATTTTCATTTCACAACCCTTAAAAAAATCACCCTTTTGAATTATGATAAATTTGATATTCTTCTAATACACACGGGACTGAATTATTTTGAGTTGACGAACTGTGGAGTTAAATTAGTTCATTTTTGATGATTAATAGTAATGTTTATCTAATTCATATTAACTCAAAAATCATATTTTGGGTTGTGTCACCTTTGAAGCAAGAATACGATATATTAATCTTAAGTTTCAAAATTCCAACAACTTGCGCGCAGTATATTATACACGGAAGGAAAGAACAGTTTTGTTAAAGTATCTAAAAACTAAAAGATACACACTGAAGATAAAGATTGTTATTATCAAAATAATTATGTAGAACTTTCAAACTGGTTGCTAGAATGCTAAAATTTTTTGCAGCATTGTTCATTATGTTTGAGCGTGCTACATGATAATTTTGATAGTTT
Organism: Cephalotes varians; assembly: GCA_037157785.1. Classification (NCBI taxonomy): domain Eukaryota; kingdom Metazoa; phylum Arthropoda; class Insecta; order Hymenoptera; family Formicidae; genus Cephalotes; species Cephalotes varians. The sequence goes on along the minus strand of JANQDE010000103.1, from coordinate 299,923 downwards.
CAACAAAATTAACTAACTAAATTTTTATATATATTCAGCAAAATCGTTCTTTTTGTATATAAATCTTTTTAAAATAATTTTTAACTATCATTTTTTATTTTCTTTCTCTCTTCATTTACAAATAAATTTAAAATAAATATTAAATTTTATAATTGCACGCAATAACTAATGCAATAATTAAAATAGAAAAGAAAATTAATACTCGAAAAACTATCAGTATCATGATAAAACGATCGTTCATAATATCTTCTTTGGCGTTGCGAGTGAAACACGCGTCTAATGTTGGCGTAGAAAGAAAATCGAAGGTGCTGAAAAGAAAAGAGAAGTGCTAGATACGCCGGAACGTCCGTGTCGAATGACGACTCTTCTGAGAAACTTTTGGAGTTGGTGCACTCGAGAGTGAAGTAGGAGAGTAGTTGGCTGGCTGCTCGACCGGAAGAGGGCAGCCGTCAATTCCGGTCGAAGACTTCGCACTGACCGGAAGTCCGTGCACATTGACGCACACCAACGTAATGTGCGACGTTTCGACGAAAACCCAACAATTCTAACATCTCGAGTCTCAATATCGTATTTACCGTTTCTTGAAAAAATAACTGATGATAAATGTTCGGAGAATTTTTTATTTTCTTCTTTTCATGAAATATTCTCCTATTAATTTGCCATTAGTGCTATTAAAATATCGTCTTCCTTTATATCCTGGCAAGAAAATACAACGGTTTGGCATCTCTGCAATATTAATAAGCTAAATTTTTTCAGTATTTGCATATTATATTATGGAATTCTTGCATATTATGATATTGCTCTTTTGCAAAGTAAATTTATTTATTATAATAAAAGAGAAACGCGAATTAATTATAATCAAAGCAAAAAGGACTTTTTATAAGTATTTATTTGCATGGTATCTTCCCTTACAAAGGCTGAGCACCGTTTAATTTATGTCTAATTCATTAAATTATTTTCATATATTATATACAGGTCCCACTTTAATTTTCACTTTAACTTTCGCACCGTAATAAATCGAAAAATATGAAAAAATGTTTTAGTTGTATGGTTTGAGGGACAAATAATGATAAAATCAATTTTTGAAAAAATGAACATAAGTCATCGCCGTTTTTTAAAATGGAATTATATGATTTTTTTTACATAATATAATTTCTCTATTTATTCTACATATAAAAGTGTTACGACAGAGTTGTCAAAAAAATCAATCATTTACGATATTTTGTACTTTATTTTGGTACAAAATATCTTGTGAACTATTCATTTTTAATTGTATCTTAATATTTTTATGCACAGAACAATGAGATAAATCAGTTAGTAAAGAAAATACAGTTGCTTTTCAAAATGCAATTTACAATATGTATACGTATCTTCTTTGAAAAGCAACTATGCGTTTTTTTTTACACCAGCTGATTCATCTCATTATTCTGTGTATAAAGTACCAAAGTTGCCAAAAAATGAATAGTTCACGAAATGTTTTATACTTTATGTCAAAATGTGCCAAAATAAAATACAAAATATCTCGTAAATTATTGATTTTTCGATAACTGTATCGTAACTTTTATAGCAAAATAAAGAAAAATCATATTACATTAAAAAAAAATCATATAATTCCATTTAAAAAAATAGCGATGACTTTTATATGATCTTGAAAAATTAATTTTTAAAATCAATTTAAAAAAAAATTTATTTTGCCATTATTTGCTCCTCTTCAAATCATACAACTTTTATCTGAATGTTTTTCGATATTTTTTATATTTTTCGAGTTATTACGATGTGAAAGTTAAAGTGAAACACCCTGTATATATTTCAAGTTTTTTTATTTCTCATCTAAAGAATAAAATAAATAGCAAATGAAAGACTCGAAAGCAATGAAAGGTTTGACGCAATCAACTTGCGAAAAACTGTAAAGTTGTCTCGTTTTTTTTTTCACTAAAAGTTCCAGAGTAATGAAAGAAATTAATAAAAGGATACAACTCTCTGAAAAAAGAGTGCGAGCGTTATTTCAATGCGAACAGAGTTTTCGGAAGCTTTGCACGTTTCTGTTAGCAGGATACATCGACTAGTTTTGTGGTGATGGCCAGAGAATTCCCCGGAGAACTTCCGGATGAGAGAGTACGGCAAGGTCGAGTTCCAAATTCAAATTATTATTTAGTCGAGAAAGACAAATTATCCCGCCTTTCTAGTGTTGACTACCCCGAATGCTATATTGTACTCGAGTAATTTAAGCGACGCGAAACCTATTAAAGTTACTAATTAAAAAGCTAACGTTGCGTGAATACTCGGGAGCTTAAATCATTAAAAATGTCGATGTTCCACTCGTAAAACGTCATATAATTAATAAGATAACTCTTAAATCTTAATGAAATAACTTAAATATTAAAGATATTATTTTATTATTTAATTAATCGTTCAATTAATTATTATTTATTAATCGTTTCTGCGTTAATTACACTATTTTGTCATCTTGTAAATCCAACAAATTCAAAAAGTACAGTAGCGACTTTATTTTATCTACATAATTGTTGTCCACATTGTTCAACGACGTAATAGATTTTTATGATATGTTATTATATTAGATTGGAAATATTTTAAGGCAATTTTTGTGATATAAAAGTGGACATCAGTGATATTTTCAAAGTTGATAATTTTTCATTCTGATAATGGCAAAATAGTTGATGATATAATAGAATAGATAACGTAAATTAAAGTTCGCGATTAATATCGGGCGATAGCCCGATTAAATATTAATAATATGTTTTTATATATTTTATATTGCTTTTTTATTGATTTAAGTTTCTATATAGAACACATAAATAAAAGAAAGAAAATTAATAAGATATATAATTTTCGAAAAAAAGTAGTATTTATAATAATTTTATTTTTTGTTTTTCACAATTAAATCTTCTTAATATAATATGCAGGTGTGTGTTTCTGTATAACGTATCTCAAGGATCTTCAACTTGGGTTCCGCGGAACCCTAGGGTTCCCTGGAATGCTGACAGGGGTTCCGCAAGTGATCACTATTTGCTCAGTCAAAACGCACGGTAAAATGGAAATCATCTATACAAGGAATTTTTCATGTAGGAAGTGGACTGTCTTATTAAAATCTTAGATTAATATAATATTTAAGTAAAAATTACAATATTAATGTAAATTTATCGGATCTGCAAAAAACATTTCTTGAATATTCTCCTGTTCAAAAAGAAAAATTATCTTGAATTCAAAATCCTTTTCAAGACTGTGACACCTCCGAACTCCCAATAAAAGAAAGAGAACAACAAATCGATATATCGACCGACACTCAATTAAAACTAAAATTTAATCAAATTGATATTATGCATTTTTGGATTGACATTAGAAATGAATATTCTGAAATTTCCAAAAGAGCTGTGAAACATCTAATGTCATTTGTATCAACCTATATATGCGAAAAATCTTTCTCTTTGTATGCTGCCACAAAAACAAAATACAGAAACAGATTGGATACTGAAGATGACATTAGGTTGCAGATTTCAACAATTATTCCCGATGTAAAAATGCTTTGCGATAAAAAACAAGCACAGCCAAGTCATTAAAAGAATTTTCTTTTTATTATTTTGTTATAATTTAAAATATTGTTCCTTTTGTTAATTATTCATAAAATGTATTCTAGAAAATAAATAAAATAAAACCTGATTCGTTACCTCACTATTCATTGTCTTATTAAGATGTTTGTATTAAGATTAAATAAAGATACAAGAATAATTTTGCGAATTTGAGTAGAAAAAAGCTTTGATAAATTATTTTATCTGCTACTTAAACATGAGGTTTCTTCAAGAAAACTATGAGCTTGAAAGGTTCCTGTAAAAGTGTAAAAGGTTGAAGACCCCTGACGTATCTAATTAGTTTTAGAAACAGTCAAATATCTTTACTAAAACATGAAATATAATTTAAATCGCACATTTTTTTATTGCTACTGTATATGAGAAAATAATTCACATGTTTTCAGAGAGAGTGATTTCAATCAAATTCTTTAATACTTTAAAATGACAACATATTTAGGTACTTATGTGCTAATAAAAGCTCATAGTATGCATGAAAATTGAATCACAAATAAGATTGTATCAACATGTATGAAAAATAAAATACATGAGTTAATTTTTAAAATACGATTGTATAACATACATGAAAAGTGAGTTATGATTTCGTTATTTATTTATATGCACTCGAATATTACGCTCTTCGGGATGCAACTTGCATTGTAAAAACCTAAATATTTATTCAATTAATCCAGTAATTAATTAAATGTGATTTTAGCTTAATTTACACAAATACATTATTATATTTATATTTATTTTGTAATGAGGTCGAAGTAGAAATTATTTTTTCATTTCTATGTGTATGCAACTGCATGTTGCATATTGCAATTGCATCGCAAATATAATTGTTAATTACTTATTAAAAATATTCTCATTACCTTGATGGATTTTAATAGTTAATGAATTAACACTTCAATGTTGGAAGAAAACAGATAGAAAATTATATGTCTACGTAAATATGTTACATTACATTTATATTTATATTTTTTACATTTATATTTTTGTACCAAGTCAAAGTGTACTACTCACATAAATATTTTAATCAAATTAAGGAAAATGCCTATATGGCTGGATTGTGGCTGGATTTTAACCCAATAATTTCTGTGTATATTTTGGATACATCTTTTCAGTTCAATTTTAAATTGCGCGCCGATTAATTGTTAAACTTGAAATGAAATCATAAACTGAAATAATCTCACCGGTTATTGCGATAAATATTATCACATGCCTCAGTAGTTGATAAAGACGCTCGTAGATAGGCAGAAGGTTCCCGATTCAAATCCTAGCTGAGGTAATATTTTTCGTAAAAAAATATTTATAGATTTTTAAGATATTAGCATCATTTATCAAACTTACAATCAAAATTTTAATTTGTAAGGTTATTATTTCAGTTAAAAATTTCAGTTTTCAATTAAAAAAAGGGAGACAAGAAAGAAGTCATACACTGGAAAAAGAATCTGGTTGCATTAATTAGAAATCCGGATTCAATCAGTATGTCTGTTCAAAATGAACGAATCAAAATTTTTAGGGATTTATAGGAATTATCAGATGAGAATGATTAATTCCTTTCTGTTAAATGTATCAGAATTGCTGGATGATCGTTCATTTAGCGGCGATGTCACGTACTGCTCGCAGGGAAAATATAGTTAGACTAATGAATATAATTATAAGTTTTGTAGATGCTATCAAAAAATACTAATCAAATTCTTATAGTTAATCTATCAAACTTTCTAGTTATAAAATATCGAGTTTAATTATGATAACCAGAAATTCTGTTTGATCTTACCAAAATGCACTTTATCATATACGTCTCGTTGATATAATTAGGTCATTTTTCTCAGTGTCAATTTTAATAAAGACTCTCTTCCAACATTCAAGAAGCTGCGATTTTATCGCATTTGTAGTACATCTAATTATAAGTATAATTCAATGAATCTCTGCTTCGGTCGCCTTTGGCTTTGGCCACCCGCGTGCTATACACATACCGTTGCACCCTCACTAAGCACGCCCCTGGTTATTCAAATATTTCAGTTTGTCACTGCAATATCATTGCAAGTTATCATATTGTGATAATAAAGGCATCGTTATCGCACATAATAATAATGGCCGCGTGTCTTAGCGATAAAGAGGACATTTAATTTTTAAAAAGAGAATATTTGTTGAAGTAAAGGAATAATCTAATCTTGTACCCAATTCTTTACGAAGAAATTAACAATTTTGATTAACCCATAGGCAGGAATGCCAACTCATCTGCATCTTATTCGCAATACAGATACATATCTGTACTCTACCATTTTATATTTTGTCTTATACAAGAAATATTTTGTCATAAAACCTTTTTTATTTCTTTTTTTACACAGAACTAGATTTTGCTCTTAAATAATTATAATAACCTAGATAACACAGAGAGTCCAAAAAATAATTCGTTTTGAATTTTCGAATTACGAAATGTATTCTTCTTCCATCCCATTTTTAAAAACATTTTTAAGTGTTTCAAAAAATTTTACTTATGTTACCAATTTTGAGCTCTTTTTCAGACACAAAAGAAACTCTTTTTATAGTCTTTTTATAGTCTATAAATACAGGATGTCCCGTAACTACGTCGTAAGTCGACGTCAATGACGTCATTCGTTCGGGAGGTGATTAAGGACTCAAAAACAAAAAAAGTCGATTTTTGAGTTATCGTCATTTTAATGTGTGGAAACTTGAAATTGTGTTTCGAATTTTGTTGTCGAATTGTGTAAAAATTAAAAGAAAGGTTATAACATAACTAAAGTCAAATAAAAGTTGCGGGCTGCTATAAGCAGGAGTGACGAACTGTGAAGTCCTGCCAAGGGATAGTAAGGGCTGTAGCTCCACGTGATGCATCCTGGGTAGTGCCAAAGCAACTCGCAACTTTTATTTTTTAGTTATGTTATAAAACTCATATATTAATCATTTCTTTTTTTAATTTTGACAAAAAATTCAAAATACAGCAAATTCAAATTTTAAAATGGGATAACTTGAAAACAACACGTTTCCAGATGTTTGTTCATATTTTTTTCTTGTTTTTGAGTCTCCATCAGGGATCTCTATCTCCCGAGCAATTGACCTCGATTTACGAGACACTCTGTCTAGTCTAAGAATTCACAATAAAATTGAAATAACTTTTAAATAAGATCATAGCAATTACAAAGCTATCTCTTAGAAATATTATAGGATCCTAAATTAATTTTTACACAGAACTAAATGAAATTATACCGTATTGAAACACTTCAACTTTTATCTCGGAGTTTGTGGAAGCTCCCCAGATAACACAGATGATCGATAATTTGAAGAATTTGAAAAAAATTCCATATTTTCATTAGAACAACAATACAGTTCTAATGAAAATAGAAAATTTCAGAATGTTCATTCTACTAGAACATATAGTTGAGAAGTCTCATAATGCTGCTTTTATTCTATCTTGTGTAGTTTTTTAACTACGAGAGTCACGTCCATCTATCGGCGGCTCGCAGGGGAGTAATCATTTTCGAATCCTTCGAATCATTATGAATAAAAAAGAAACTTTTAGAAAAACAATTCCAAAGAAAAAAGTATACTGTGTGCTGTTCCTTATTCGCAATGCGGATACACATCTATTCATCTCATATTTCATTTTCTAGTAATATTTTGTCATATTTTTTCACTATATATTATTGCTTTACATATATTTGTATTCTTGTACAAATTTATTATTAAAAACAGAAGAAAAAATAGAAATAAACGTATTTTTTTAATAAAAAGACTAATCCGCGAACTGCAGATTTTCTTCATTTTCATACTCTCACATAATTATATATTTTTTTTAAGACAATAGTGTTATATTTTTAAAGTTTCTAAAACTTTCCTAAACACTTATTTAAAATATTTTTTAATATAATGTACGAAAAATAAGATTTTTTAAACAAAAAGGGATTCTTTTTCAAAACTTCTATTTACTTCATTACTTATAACTTTTTCATTAATAAAAATATATTTGCTTGTTATCATTATGTTTCTTAACATCTGGTGTTACGATTGAAAACAAAATTTGTCACAATGTTCATCTTTATGAAAGTCGTAAGCAATCGTAGTTGGATTAGATATGCCACAAATTTTTCCGATTTGTTTTCCGTTTAATCGTGCATATTTCTTAAACAAAGCATAAGTTAATCATTAATTTTTAAAAATTCCATAGCGAAACATTTATTGTATATTTATTTCAAACATTTCCAAACATTTATTCCATTGTCCAAATAGTAACCTTCAAGTATATAATAAATCGCATTTAACATATTAATATATTTCTATATATTTAATATATTTAACTATATATTACTTTTTCGATACAAATTTCAACGCTTTGTAAGTACGCTCTGATATATTATTTCAACTGAATTATTTCACACATATCGCACAGTATTTCGTAATTTGCAAATGAGAAATTAATATAAAAAAGATAGTTTTGAAACTTTTTCATCCCATTTATAAAATTTCATCTATTATTAACATAACATAAAGATCCGTGCATTTAAGAATTGTCACTACACTGTTAAAAAATTTGTGTTAAATTCGACATATTTCACGTGTCCCAAACGGTCCACTCAAATTATTATGTTAATTTGACATAAGATATGTTAGAAAGTAATACAAACATAACGTAAAAATTAATACAAAAAATGTAATATTTTGACGTAATTTGTGAAAACATATTTCTTCAGTAAAATTAACATTTATAATATGTTAAATTAACAAATATTCTTTGATTCTTTTATTTTAGAATTATTTATGCTTTTAAAATACATTATTCTTATGTTATCTATTCACTCATAAATTATGTTATTTTTACACAAAGAAATATTAAACATCAATTTAACACAAAATATCCAAATAACATAATCATTATGTTAAATTAACACTCGGATGTTAAAAATTCAACATAAAAATTTTAATAAGGACTGTTTTTAACACAAATACAAAATGTTTTTTACTGTGTAGTACTATCTATTGAAGCAGATTATTTTTATTGCGATGTTCCAATTTTTTGCGCATACGTCTTTGCGCTGACAGTCGCGACAGTCCTCGATACATTTAAGCATGAAAATTATCGCTGCTGTCTGTCAGTGTACGTAGATGCAACCAGAAATTATAATATGTCCGGGAATGCCGCTCGAGTCGTAATAATCACTTTAATTACAGAGTCGAGTCATTCCTTCACGCGCAATTTTCATTTGACGGAACGTCGGATTCCGCGAACCGTTTTACTTTTCCGCTACCGACATCAGTCTGGGTTAGGTGGGATATGTTATAGGATATCTACGCTCTGTTTAGCCAGTCGAGTTGCAACGTTCAAGGCAGCAAGTCGTGCGGTGGCGACGGTACGTCGCGACTATACATCCCGCGGGACACGAAATGTCGTTCGGCGTGCAAGTGGTGCGATCTATCGAGACGTATAATTTCGCAACAACGCGCAATCGGCTGCAAAAATGCGCTTTGCATCACAGTGAAACGTCGTCAAGGACATGGCAACGAGAAACGCTTTTGTTGACCTCATCCTTCATGATGCGTTAGGATCGATCGAAAAATTTAGTCCGAGAGAGAAACGCACGTAAGGTACAAATTGCCGAATCAGAACAAATTCGTACGCGCGTACGACACGAGTCGAAACGCACGTAAATACGTGTTCGGCCGCGAGTTAAATTAAAATAGCGATTATGCAACCGATGACTCGACATCCTTCGGCGCCTCCATTTGAACAAACATTTTCCCATTAACCGTTAATCATCACATTCGCTTCGCGAATCGATGTTACCGCGAAAAAAACTTACGGCAATGTCAATTATTGGTTAATTACGTGAACTGAACTTGTACAAAATGACGGTGTAATCTATCAATGTTAACGCCAGCGCTTACGGATTGGCGTGTTACGGGAACCGTGACCTCAAATCACCAGTATGGAACCTGCTGCATTCGTGACGTAATGTGTCTATGAAAGAATGTTGGCGATGGTTCAATTACGCTAGTGAAACATACAATCGATCAAGTATATAGCTTAATGGCAATAAATTTAATATCGTCCATGAATTCCAAAAAAGTGGAGTAAAAAAATGCGTACAAAAAATTTTCTTCACTGAATCCATTTATAAGTCTTAACGAATAAGTATGCTGAAGTATAGGGTAAAGACAGCAAATATGGATATCAATTTTTAAATTAATATTACTCCGATACAAATGCTTATGAAGGCTTCTAATAAATGTAGAACTTTTAAGCAACATGTTAGCTATAACATCCAATAATTGAAAGTCTCCGAAATTTAAATCCAACTTCAGTATTTACAAAAAAGTAAAAAGTGAGAAAATGAAGAGAGTAAAAAAGTGGGATATAATATGGAATGCTAATCAAATTTGAGGAACAATAATAAATAACATAAAAAATGAAGTGCAAATTTATTTTTTTAAATTGAAATCGAAACTGTTAAAAATCATACATTTACTGTACAATGTAGTACTGTACAACACATAAATAAAATTACATTATGAAC
>JANQDE010000103.1:277672-288855 GCA_037157785.1 Cephalotes varians | reverse complement strand
ATTTGATTTAAATCGCGATTTAAATCACTGATTTTAATCAACTGATTTAAATCATTCCAGCCCTGCTATAAACATTAAATAACTTACAGTCAGCTTGTAAGAATACTTTTTAAGATAGTCTATCACATTTTCAGACGCAACAAAAATAAATAAATGCTTATATTAGAGAAATTCGTTGTCGCATCGAATTTATTATTTGATATGGCACGTTTGGCAATAATTGCAACAACTTCCGGTAATTGCCACTAGAATGCAACRCTTTGTTTAAAAAATAAGTCCCTATTCCATATTAGTAACCTATTCCATATTCGCTGTCTTTACCCTAAATATTTTTTAAGCGCGCGCGTTATATCGCATTTCAGAAACTTCATTTATTTATAATTTTTTATGACGTAACACAATCATGATTCGAAAATAAACTTTGCGATTACGGTAATATTATCGAAGCAGGAAACACGTGCTCGAGAATACAGTATACATATAATATAAATTTACATACGTATTAATAATGAAAAATAAAATATATAATGTGTGTACGTTGTTACAGACATTTATAATATATTTGTAACTAATTTATTCATAATTACAATAAATCAAAATGAAATTTGTTCTATTTTAATTATGCGACCGACAAATAACTTTGTTTACGCTTTTAACAAATAAGCGGGACCTAGCGCAAAATTAACCATTAACTATTTAATTCTCTGCATTCATCATTCTAACCGCCTTCCGGCTTGATACAATCCTCATTATTGTCAATTAGGATTAAACGGTTCAGTTGTGTATTTGCCTACAATATTAACTCACTTACTGCGTATTAAATATTGCACATGATCGATACGTCCGTATAATAAATAATTAATAGTAAATTTTACGTAAAGCAAATATCCGTCGCGTACAAGAGCGGTAATAATAAAAGGCGAAAAAAGGATTAATCCTGATGTTAAAAAATATTTAATATTTGATACATTTGATACATTTGATGCATTTACGCGTAACATCGTCTTTATATCGTTATTTAATAAGTCATTTATTCCTAAGTTTTCCATCACTCATAGTTCATTGCATACGTATTAATCAATTAATTCATTAACCCTATCCAGCCTGTCCTAAATGTCCACTTAAAACGCTGTTTATTGCATGCAACTGCGATGAGAGATTAAAGCACGCTCTATGCTGCAAGTAGAGAAAAAGGCCATTCATGCTGGATATCATAAGAGAGCAATTTTTAATCAAACGAAACCTCGTGTTCACATCTCCCGTCCTGATACCTGTCTACAGACAAAGTGAACGGATAGAACATCTATCCCAAAAGAACATCAAACGTTTACGTATCTTTTGAAAGAACTCAATTATTCATCCATGAAAATTTCTCCTGTTTCATCGAGCGCTTTCATCCCAAGAGTCGTGGCGAATTAATCACCCGTCCTCTCGCACTAGTTGCATCTGATATCTCCTTCCAGCTTAGAATACCTTTAATATTTACGCTTTTCTATCGCTTGCTTTCTGCATATCAGATTACGTGTATAAGGGAAAGGGAGATAAGATAACGAAGTAGAGATAAGATGACGTATTTAATTTTTTCAACTAATGACAAATAATAAATCATTACGTGAATCATTAGAAAGGTTTTAGATAATAATCTCTTGTAATTTGATTTCAATTTATTCACGAAAATGAACAATATAATAAGAAATGTGTTTTGCATTCATATATGTAATTTTTTTAGTTGATAAGGAATAACTACAGTATATAAGGAATAATTATAATAAATATTTTTATTTTATAAATCGTAAACTACACATTACCTTTAATAACAAATTTAATAACGTCAGTTATAAAATTGGTCAATCACAGCTATTTCTCTGAAGAATGGAGTAACTGCGATTGACCAGCGTACTTTTCCGTAAAATTACGGAAAAGTACGAATTAAATTTGAGATGACGTATAAACGTAGTCATAGTATAGCTAAAATATTAATATGTATACAATAACATATTAATAATTTTTATTTTTTGCATCGCAACATTTTTATAGGCTGCGTTCGGGATACACGCAAGTAGCAATATTGGATCATTCTGTCTTTGTTTACGTCTAATGAACAATACAGATAGCTGATAGCATCCCCACTATAATGACAGCGGATAAGATGACATTATGCATGGGCAAGATGATGTATTCGTGCATACAGAGGGATTATAGGATTATAGGATTATTTAATATGGCTGCATCAGATAATCAGTTAGTTCTTTCATATTGATTGTCTGTGTAAGCAATTTCTAAACTGTATCATTGATTTCTTTTGTTTTTTTAAATAAAGTATAATTGTATTATATTAAATATGTGTGATATATGTCTTACATATCTTTAATCTCTCTAAATACAAGTATATCGGATTTTTTTATTATAATATTATTGTGCCATTAAAATAAGGCTAAACCTCTCCTAAACTAATATTTGATTTCATTATTATTTAATTCATTAATATTTAATTTTATTTTAAATTCAATTTAAATTTTACTTCATATGTTCCTAAATAATTGTTTTTGCTCTTTAATTTAATTTAATTTTCAATTAAACACTAAGTAATTGTTTTCAGTTTAAGTTTTAAGTTTTAGTAATTTAATTTTTTAAAATTATATATATATATATAAATAATACCTTTTATGTTCTATTTATATTTCATTAAAATATTCATTAAAATATTATAATATCGAAATATAAGGAATTGATTACAATACAATAAATCTTCTAAATCATGGAAAAGTACATGTTTAACTTTATTGGTTAATTTTTAATTTGGTTTTTCATCATCATATCCGCATATAGAGACAAGATAACGAAATTGTCACGTCTTTAAAATATTTTAATTTTAAAAATTATTCATTTACTTAACAATTTTTTAATTTTTCAGACGAGCAAGATTTCAATGAATCTGAAAAAATAAATTGCTATTTTTATGTCATCACAGAAATTAGGAAAAATTGACAAACTCTAAGGTCGTCATCTTACTTCCCTTTCTCCTACAATGTTAAATTTCATGTTCTAACATATTTCTAATTCTGATTATTAGCGCGTTGTTACCTCGTTAACAATTAGAGAAGTTATTTGTAGATTTTCATCATTTATGACATTGTTATTGCTGATAAATCCATAGTTTCTGATAAATTATTTAAGTCAATATAAATATATTCTAATTTTTTAATACAGATATCGCACACAGTTGAAGAAGAATTCTCTCGAACTTTGATGCGTCATGCCAAAAATACTACCCAAAGATAAGCTGAAATTGAAGATAAATTGATGAACTAATCCTCTCGAACAGAGTGATGCAATCTATTGCAATCTCTAGAAAACGTGAAAAATGTTTCTCTAGAACTGCAGTATATTAAAAAATAGCTCAATAGCTGCAATAAGGAAAACTCTTATTTTGTTAAAAATAAATGTATACATTTGATATCTCAATGCAAGATCGAGCATTCATTAATAGAAAAAGATAAATAGAAGATAAATAAAAGTATTCGGGAACATCAAGTAATTGTCTTGCCTATGTTAACTTTACTCACTATATATATTATGATTATTAAAATCAAATAACTTTAGAGAGTTTCTTGAATTGCCAGAAAATCTGCGGATTATTTTATTCGCACGTTCATGTAACTTACTAGATAAGCTTATCTCGCATATGTACATAACAGAATGTATATTGACAACGTGAATAATACGTTCAGTTTTTCAAATATAATAGCTGACACTAAAGCTAAATTGTTAAAAAGAAATAAGTTTCTTTTACAATTCTTGCCTTATTTTCTGCAACGAAGTTGTATCTATGATATTTCATCAAACAATATCCGCATCGCACCTACAAGAAATCTGTTTCGTAATTGAAGCCGGTTATTTTCTACGATCTTCTTCACCGTTAATGCTCAAATTCGTACGAAACTGGTTCTCCTATTAGTAGAATGGCAGATATGCAGATGAAATAAACATTAAATATAAGAATTCCGTTGAATGTCTATATGCAAGCAAAGTTTAATAAATTATGTGAAGACATTTGAAACTGCGCAAGGCATGTCTTGGAAATTTATTCTGATGAATATATGGATGCGATATATCATGTTGAATATATGACGAGAGGCAGTGCTGTACCTAATACTTATTCGGCGATACTTGACTCTACAAGAAATGCAGACGGCATATCTCCAGAAAAACATCGCCAAAACAATGAAGAAGAAATCATGCCTCTTCATCGGTCTAATTGTGGCAACGACAATCTGCCTCTACTTCTCAGCCACTTACGGCGATTTTCAAATTCACAACATATTTCTTAGGATGATTCGTGAAGAGGATTATTTTGCGAATGAAATCGTCAGGGCAAAGACATATAGAGAGAGAGGCGTGAAAACTATCCTTCTGTGGAACACGTTGTTCGGCGATAAAAACTTTTATTTCGGAAAAGGCAACATTTTCCACGATTGTCCTTTCAATAAATGCAAAGTTTTTAACGATCAGAACTATCTGAATGTGGAGGATTACGACGCGATTCTTTTCCACGGTAACGAGATGAGTGACTATGAAATGCCACGGAAGAGGAAGACAACACAATTTTACGTGTACGTTAATTTGGAAAGTCCAGCCAATCGAGAAGTGCCTCAGAAATATCGAGAGAATTATTTCAACCTCACGATGACATACCGGCTCGATAGTGATATACCCTGGACTTATGATATCATAGAAGATGTAAAAAGTGGCAAATTCATCGCACCTTCAAAGAATGCTGATTGGAGCGCTATTCAAACTAATACAAGTAATATATTCTTTTGTATATGCATTATATTATATATGCATCCTTTTCTTTATTCAATGCCGTTTTGCAATAAAAATATTCAGATTAAGCATCGTATAAATATTATTCAATATACGGAAATTTCCCTTTACTCCCTTTGTAAAATCGCTCAGTTTTAAAGTCACAAATAGAATACTTTATAGCAAGGTGACTACAGCTCTATTCTTTACTGATTTTTACATCTTCCATTATTTTTGCGTATCTTTTATACGAAATGCAATTTCCCTGTTCACAAAACAAACGACCCTTATGTCCCTCACAACAAATTCTCGGTGTATCTTTTCACCGTATAAGCTATCTCGAGTACGCGAGAACTAATCAGTTTTCGCAGGTGCAGGGGACGCGGTAGACGAAGTACCATCTGCGATATTGGACACCGTCAAGGGTAAAAGCAAGCCGGTAACTTGGTTTGTAAGCAATTGCTATGCCAAAAGTGGCCGGATGGAGTATGTGAAGGAGCTGTCGAAGTACATAGACGTCGATATTTACGGCAAATGTGGCGAATTTAGCTGCGACAGAAACCGGGACTGTTTTAGCGACGTAGCCGAGGCCGACTACTTTTTTTACCTGTCCTTCGAGAATTCTTTCTGTGATGATTATGTGACGGAGAAGCTGATGAATCCGCTCAGGTAATAACAGCTTTGAATAGCGAGAGATCGTTATTCGCAACCAGTGCGCGAAAACAAAAACAATCTAATTAGTGTCTGTAAGGTGTTTTCCCTGATGATATACGCGAATCGCTCTTACAAGTAAATGCGTAATGCCATCAAGCGCGATTTAGGTCAAAATGTAAGATTGACATTAAAATATTTTCGACTTGCCTTTTTGTAACCTTTAGTTCTGCGCCGATTATTTAAACACATTCTTTTGCATATTAATGAAGATATATGTCTGATATAAGATACATGTCATGTACGTCTGATATAAGATATAAAGAAACATTATTTAAACAATTTTTACTGACGAATTATCTCTGCCGCCTTTTTTTAAATTCGTTACTGACGAATTATCTCTGCCGCCTTTTTTTAAATTCGTTGCTTTTCAAATCATCTTTTACAAAGTGAGCATATTGCGAATGTTTTTTTTAAAAAAAAATTGCTAACCTTGACTGATATTTCCTGTTATGCAATTTTATTTATACACAATCAAGTATAGAACCTGTTCACGCGCAGATTGACTGCTACGTTACGCATTGATATTTAATGTAAATGGAATGAGCATAAAGTTGACATCAAAATTCCACGATTGTCTGGAATTGAAATATTATTAGCCCGGTGATAGAATCGATATGGCAACGCCATATACCGTCAATAATTGAATTTATTGCTATTTGCGGATTGTGCGAAGTACAAATGATAACGGTAACGCTAGGCGCGGTGTTTCTTTCCCGTTTTTATTCACACGAGTTCGACATAGCACAATGCGGACAATGCTTTGGTGATTAAATATGTCCGTTTATCATTCGATATTACGAATAATCCAATTTTACGGGCGTACACCTAATATCTGATGACAAATATATTTTGATATAGATCATATCAAAAGACATCTGTCATTTACGCGTGTAGCCAAGAGTGCGTACTTATTACATGTGCGATCAAAACTAGAAAATACAAGCGTATTAAATGCCAGAACAATGTTTCTTGTTATTATTTTTAATAAATACATGTCTACTATTCAAGATTTTTTTTTTCAATTATCGTTATTATTGTCTGTCAGGAGAGTTAATAATTTATTCAAGTCAAAGGCAGCATCTTGTTTTTACATAATATTTAACAGATGTGTGTAGATACGCAATGTTGAATACGGAAAGCTGGTCATTCTATATTGTTTGTTTCACTTTTGCTTATTCGGTTCGTTTATTGTATCTTTCCTTGTGTAGCAGCAGTGCTTCCACCAGAGTCTTTAGATATTTTCCTTCTTCTCCTTCTTCCCCTCTTTTTTCCCCGTTTTATTTTGAAATTTTTCTATATTTTCCTTCTCATAAAAAAATTTTTGTTATTCCAGATTTTATTATTTTAAAAGTTCATATTCAATTTTTTGTTTTGATAAGAAATTTTGGAAATCTTATATTCAAAGCATTTATTTTACTTTTATATAGTTAATTTTAATATCATCATTCTCAAGTAAAACAAATGCTGTTTTAATTCGAAAAAAGAAAACAGATTAGACACAAAGTGTTCAATAAAATTTGTTAAAAATATATAAGGCGTCTTCATTCTCATGTACCTGTTTCTTATCATAAGGAATCAGCAGTCTAATATTAAATGGGCATATTCCCATATACACACACTGTTGCTGAAAACTTATAGTACATATGACGAATTATAGACAGTTTCGAAGCACGGCCATGGATATCTTATCTCTATATCAATAGTTACGTTCTTATTATCGATAGCTCTCGATAATACAAAACCGTTAAATTAACTGATTAAAAAAAATTTTCCATAAAAAAAACGGTTTTTATTATTGTCGCAATTGTTTAGAATTTTTCTCTTTTCCCTTTTTTCCTTTTTTTCCCTCAAAAATTCCCCGAAAAGAGAAACTTTGTCTCAAAAAACATTGTTCCGCAAGTGGAATAAGCGAAAAATTGCAGAAAAATATAATATTATCAACCAATAATGAGATTTGCTTATCGACATTCTTGCAGGTATAATGTCGTCCCGATCGTTTACGGAGGCGCCAACTACAGTCAGTTCGCACCACCGAATTCCTACGTGAATGCCTTGGACTTCGAGAGTCCAAAGGAGCTCGCCGCGTACTTGAAATATCTCTCTCAGGATCTGCAGCGATATCTAAGCTTCCTACAATGGAAGAAATATTATCGAGTCGCGACGAAAGTCACAACGAAGCGGGCTGTTTGTACCCTTTGCGAGGTGCTGCATAAGCAGAAAAGGCCAAAAATATATTCGGATTTATCGGACTGGTACGCCAAAGATAAATGTTCTATTCAGGCGCTTTTAGATAATAGCGCCGATAAATACGCAACGAAACATACATTAATGAATCGTGGACAGAAACAAAGGCCGGATTACAAAACTGGACATGGAAACATTAATAATGTAGTCAAATAAAGTGTTTAAAAGGAAAGTACTCTGGGACCAATTAAACTTAAATGTTCAATGTGAATTCATGTGATTCTGGATATTTTTAAATATATATATATAATACAAATAGTATATAATATAAAATAGTGTATATAATTACATTTCCGTTATTTTCAACTTTTACATTATTAATCCAATCATAATAAATACTTCTCGAACATCCATCTTGTTTCAAATTGAATAGGATGTGCGATAATGAATTAGTATTGTCTGATTCATCTTACTTTCAGAAACTCTGATTTGGATAGTTAAGCCTCTATGCGTGATGATAAGATATCCCTCTCGTCTGTTATCCAATATTCCCATCTGTCAATTATGTTTATTTAATATATAATATTGAACGTTTCTAAGTCTATAACGAGATGAACGACGCTACAGCTTCGACGTTTGACTTATACATCGATGATGGGTCATTAGGCCGAGGATATGTAGTACATCGATATATTCACTACTCGCTTGATTAGTCAAGATCAAAGCGGCCAAGCTCCATCGCCCTAACACTGCTATACTCCAGCAGTTTGAGGAAGACGGATATGTGATTTACTGATCACTTCAATCCTTACAAAGAAAACCGGTTTTCGAAAACTGTGCATTATTGAAAACCACGATATTTAATAGACTGAATGAATATAAAACACATGTTTGTATAAAAGACTGACTGTTAGTCTTAACATCTCTTTCTGAGTAATGAGTGAGGAGTTAAATTGTAGCAAATTAAGATAATAGTTTATATGTCAACATTATTTAATCTAATCGTTCCAATTATTTAATCTAATCTATTTTCATTTTGTCAAAAAGACAAGTCCAAACACATAAATTAGCACAAATGTAATAATAAAAGACTATTGTGTTCATGTGCTTAGAAGTAAAACTAAGTATACCTTAGCATAATCAGTTAGCACGTTTAACCACTTTAATAACTGCTAATACATTATGATAATTTTGTTAGAGCGTGTGTGGAGGTACGCGCACAAGTCTTGTACAAGACTTTATGCACTTTTGTGTACATAGTCTTGTACAAATTTTTTCCTTTAAAGTACTTCCTTATATTTTTAGTCAAATTTTAATTGTATATTTAAAAGATTAATACATTGAGACCTTGTTCCAATTTATGAACGTCAAGCTGAGAATAAGACAGCATAATGTAAAAAATTTCTAATTTTATACAATTCTTAGAGTTTATATTCTTATAAAAGAGCTTCTATTTTGCTCTTAAAATGTTAAACTTATTTTGTGAACAATATTTAGGATAGAGATACACCAAATTGCGTAAACAATATCTGTAGTACAATGTAAACGCTTTATTATTAATTTTTGCAAGCGTAAATTTGCAAAAAATTAATTTGCGAGCAATATAAATGTATGTACAAATGGTATGTACGGAAAGTTATACTTGTAACGATGTCATTGTGTAAATATAATATAGTATTTACGATATCGATATTTTTCCCTTCAAAGTGACAAAGAAAAAACTTTTTTCTCTTTAATTAGATAATTATATATTTAATATATTATTTTTGTAGTAATATTCATCGAACTTTTTATTGTTGCTGTTATCCTCATATTTCTCATTAATTGTGTTTTATCATAAATATATATAATCTATGTTATAAAATTATGTTATAATAAATACAAACATATTTTTTTCTATTTCTGAATTTGTATTATAATTATTATTCCATTGTTTATTTAAGAAGAGACACATATAATTTTTAACAGTTAGAGAAAAATTATTTTTTCAATAATTGATCTATTCCTTCATCTAATTAACGATTTAGTCGTAAAAATGCGAATTGAGAAATAAATTGTTTTAATCCAATAGCAATTCTTTCTTTAAGCAAATATATATGTTATTGCGTCAAATTATAGGATATTTATAAATAAAGTAGTAAATAAATAATGATATTCATCATTATATATATATATATATATATATATACATATATATACATATATATATAAAATTAACTCAAAATGTTTTAGCTTTTTGAAATTTTTTGTCCAAAATCCAAAAATTTTTTATCTATAATTACATTTATAATTTGATACATAAAATTATAAACAGAATTCTATCGCGAATCATAGATTGTGTAAAATGGACTTTAGAAACAAATTTTTGCGAACACTCCTTCACTTATTGATACAATCTACAATCATAAATGTGTTGATTGTTTACTTGACACTCTGTATGAAAGATGGTCCGTGCTCGCAGAAGAAGAAACTTTGTTGAGAAATAACGAGATTAAACAAGCTCACTCTTGCTGTTCGAGCTTCTTTCTCCAACTAATGAAGAAAGCTTCTATTTCTATTACTGTCTGTCTACATGTATGACGTCCAATTAAATTGCGATCTATTATATCCAATTTCGTTTTTCCGGTTTTAGTTTCTTTGACACTAAAGTTTCAACGATATTTCTCGATTGACATACTGCAAATTGGTATAATGCAAAATAGCGCATTCGCATTATTATCGAATTTTTTTAAATATTAAATATTATCGTATTTTGTAGAATTAAAACTTATCGACAAAGAACATATCGTATCTATTTTATTTCAAAATATCACTTTATTATTATTTCATATTTTTTTTATTTAATTTTTATTGCTGCACAAGAAAGTTGATATATCCGCTTTACGGAGTCGTGATATTCTCTTTCCGCGATCATTATATATAAAAGCACATATTATTTTACATATAAATCCGCGCACGGATATCAAAGCACGATCCTACGTGTTAAAGAGAGGAGGAGAGAAAACTCCTCATAAAATTCTATCAGACAAGCGAATGCCTCCGGCGAATCATTTCAGACTTATGCGAGGGACTCTTAACGAAGGAAACTTCGCTTCCTTTGTACGCCCGCCTGCACGATAAGCAATCGAATTGCAATAAACCGGACCAAGATGTCGCAAGTTACCGAGATAGATATTACCAATGATAGTTGTGTTAAAGTTACGAGAATCGCGAAAGTACTACGTACAAGTACGCCCCCCCCCTCTCCCCGTTCGCTAACGGTTGCACGCCACAGCACCAGCTCGCATTGTAAAAGTACTACTTGGGTGCAACTTCGAGCGTCGAACAACCATTCTAGTAGGTTGTAACAACCTCAAAGTCCTCCTCAAAGTTCATCGTGACAGCAATTTCTTGTCGCTAGTACCGTAAACTCATACTCTCTTCCTCTCTCTCGCCCTCCCTCCCTTTCTCTCTCTCTCTCTCTCTCTCTCTCTCTCTCT
>JANQDE010000103.1:267318-277612 GCA_037157785.1 Cephalotes varians | reverse complement strand
TTTCCCTTTCACTATATACGAGACACAATAATTTTCATCGGATCATGCATTAGTGGTAGGACAGTTGAACTCCATTCGAATTCAGAGATTCAATGCTAGATACACGAGAATGATCTGTATCCCAGACAATACAAAGTCCAAAATCGGGATATAAGACGTCTTAAGTCTTGATTTTAGATTTTATGTCTGGGTATGCTTATTCGAGTCGACGGGGATGCGACATTCAATTCATATCAATTATAAATAGGCGAGCCAAAATTGTAGCAGTTTTTATATCTAGATTTGATTGCGCAATATTAGGGATACAGATCGAAAGCAGATGAAACTGTGGTGCGCGCAATCGCAGTGATTGATTGATTGTATGCAAGCTCCATCGTTATTTGACAACGCACATCATATGGTTATTCGGCGTAGAGCGATATGCAGCATGGGAAAATAGAAACTGCTGCATTATGTCGGACCGACATAAAGGGTGCGTCAGCAATGATCAAACGTCGGATAATATTTGGCTTCCGATATTGCTTATTAGAACGAGCAAGCTGTGACAGGATAAAGAGCAAATTTCATATCGGCTTATTTTGCGCGATACTTGCGCAAAGTAATGAAATACCCAAAGCTTTGTCTTTTTCATCGCATATTTCTGCATCGCATATTTCTTTTTTTTTTTTAATTATTAGCCTTATCGCATGAATAATTTGAACGCAGCTTTTCGATTAACTGTTACGTGAAATATATATTTAAATATTTATATATAAATATCTAGATTATTACATCTACTATCTCATGTATGCCATTTCTCATATTTTCGCTGTGATGCGACAATGTACATCATCTCATTTAATATTTTTCTGCTTGACCCGAAATTCTTTCATTTCTTTTCCTAAATAGTTTTCCTAAATTTATTCAGTAGATTATGTTCGGTTCTTTCATTTATTTTCCTAAATAATTTATTTAATCAGTATATATTATATTATTATATTTTAATATGTTTAATATGTACTTATATGATTTCTTGATATGCTCTTGAGATGCTCTTACAAATATTGCAAATTTTATTTGTAAACAAAATCAATCGTCAATTTTAAACGAAAAGATGTAGTCGATATATAAATGTGTAATCTTGCTTCATAATTTCGGAATGAAAAGTACGCATTGCAAATTTGCATCGGATGGTTATTATACAAATTTTGGATACGATCGTCAATTTTATTTGCATTAATATTACGGAATAAAACGCTAGCAATTAAGTGAGTGCGATGATACGACCGCAATAATTATGGATTGCAGTCACTTTATGCAGCTCGCTCGTGTGCAATATAATTAGGATATAACGGCAAAAAGCGGGCAAAAACGGCACATTGATTAATGATGGCTGTTCGATCGCGTTATATTTATTTACAGATCATCGAAAAGACAATACATTATCATGTTGTGATTTAATAGCACGTCTATACATAACGTTATTGCTCTCTCCAAACGCGATATTTCATTTAGCGTATATCATAATAATCACACAATCCTAGACTATTCGACAAATATAACAACATTATGATAAAGCTTAGTGTAATTTCATATAAGGAGTCTTAATTCCTGTCTAGACTTCGAGATTAAAAGAACTAAAAGTGGACATGAACATTAATTATTGTTGACGATAATTGATAAATATCTCTGCTTCTATGTTCTATGTGCAATTTGGATACGTTGAACGATAACAATACTCAGAGACGAGTCGTTTTCACGAGCAAAATTTTGTTTCCAATCTCTTATGACGAGAAAATTCCGTCGCGCAATCCCCGACAAAGTGTTAACGCTGTGAGCGATAAATATACGAGGGTTGAAAGTGGAAAAGCAACGGCTCGAATCGAGTCGGATGGATATAAAAAGAAATTACTGGCCTCTCAGACGTACTTGGACCTCCAAACGATACTGGCGCGCTCGCGCTCCCTTTCTCCCTTTCCGTACTTAGTTTCCATCTTGCTTTCTTTCTTGCGCGATACCCTCTCGCCATTTCTCTGTACCCATTCTCTCTTTTATATCGGGTTTATCTTCTACCTCTTCCTTCTTTTCCCGAGACTGCTCCGGCTATTTCCCGATTCCGCTGCTCCACACCCGTAACCTGAATTATAGATGTCCCTCACAGTCTGCCGCAACTCACAGTTCTGCCTTCGTCTCCGGTTCAGCGAAGATAGCATGTTTGAGACATTATTTGCATATATGAGCGCGAACGGGAATACTATCAGGAATTTGACTTTTTGCTGCAATCCGAAGTATTCATAGAATTCGAACATAATTATTGAGAAGCGCTATATAGAACTATATATATCATACATATCTTGAATTATCGATTGAATATTTTATTCTATTAGTTCTGCAGAATCGATCAGACAATCAACAATTATTGAAATTTCAACAAGAATCCCAATTATACGTTATAACATCGTTAAAAATAGCACCACATAGTGTAATAACAGATATTATAGAATTATTAAGGGATATCGATTAAAAGATCAATTATATCATCAGAAAATGTTTCCATTTTCATTATTCTAATACGTTAATAGCAATGATAATACAGATATTGAAAAGACCGTGCTAAAATATATTATGTAACAGCACAAGTATGTCGTAAGTTACTTTGTAAAAAACCTTGTAAAAGTTGATCCGATATAATGACAACTTGTTAAAAAGACGTCTGAAGAATAGTCAAAAGTAAATATTAGAGATAAAGCAGTTTATCCAAATTTTTGTTTGCTGCTGAACGAAGACACGAGGTAAAATTCAGCGACTAGAGCAGCGGAATCTTTCATACTCGACTCGACTCGGTTTACAATAATCCCGGCATCGGAGAATTGATTCGAATTAAACAGTAGGAGAAACATGCAAACTACGCGCATCCGTTGCAATTAATCAAATTATTAAGCCCGGTCGCGTTGCAACGCATTGTTGTTTCGCGAATGTTCAAGTCTAACGATAACGATACAAACGCGTAATGGGTCTCCCATGGTGCATACATGCGGATGTCCAAAATTATTTCTCAGAACGCAAATTGATTCGCTAATATCTCCGCATCGTTGGCATTACGTAATTATCTTTGCCGAATTACGTGAGATAATTTATTGTCGTCAAATCCAACAAAACTATAATATTGTTACACTGAGTGTTGCA
This sequence comes from Cephalotes varians, assembly GCA_037157785.1. Taxonomy (NCBI): domain Eukaryota; kingdom Metazoa; phylum Arthropoda; class Insecta; order Hymenoptera; family Formicidae; genus Cephalotes; species Cephalotes varians. The sequence continues at coordinate 274,447 of JANQDE010000103.1, read as the reverse complement.
GAATAAATTTACATCAAGTTACAAGTGAAAATGGCGCTGAAACAAGCGAAGCGCACTAGAGTCAGCGCGGACGGCGTTCTTAAAAAAATATTATCGACTTTAATATTGTGTCGACGGCGGTGCAGATAAACTGCAACATCTTCAGTCAGGCATTATGCCGCGCACGGAGACGGGGCAGTAAACTTTATAAATTCAGCGCGCAACTCTCGCGCGGCGCGTTGTCTGTTTTGCGCGTGCCGAAGTTGTATATCACGCTGAATATTTCGGGAAAATTGATATTTATAGTCCCCACGTGCGTTAGTTCCGAATTGAATTTGCGCATAAATGCTGAAAATTTCTCGGTTCCGCCTGGTTCCCAATTTCGCGTAAGCACAGCTGTACACGCATTCGCATACGTCGTGTTTTATTCCGAGCCTAAACACACCATTTATACATATTGGAAAATTATTCGTATCGGTATGCGTGCGGTATTGGCGAAGAGATAATTTTAATTAAACTGATGCATCAATAATATCAGAGATTGCCAACAATGATTATCCTTTGATGTTGAATTAGTGACGAAAGCCGAAGAAAAAACATATTTTTATAACAAACCTTAAAGTGTTTACGTAACCCAACGATATAAAGGGAGATACTTGAAAATTAAAGGCCCTGTCAAAAAAACGTAAACAATAAGACATAAGCAGTAAGCATATCAACACTTCTTTATTTGCTATCGCTTACGTTATTGTGTTGCGTTCTCGATTATAATTGGCTGATTTGCTTACGTTCTTTTCTGTGTAGGCTTTCAGACATGTGATAATGTGATATAATGTTTGAATTATTTAAAAAAAATTTTAATTTCAACACATAACTGATCCGAAGCAATGCACTTTACGCCTCACTTCATATACGCGACAGCTTGGCAAGATTTAATTCGACTTGTCAGATGGGACTTGTTAATAGGTATTTAGGATAAAGAATGAACATTTGCGAAACAGACGAGTAATAGATGAAGAGGAAGGAGGGTGACAGTGAGCCGTTCACGATGCGTCTTCGCGCATTTGCGAAATTGCCAGTGGCAGAAGCTTTCGAGGATACGACATGTCTGCATCCCGACGACGTGCGCGTCCTACGAGTTGCATCTGCAACAGATAGGAGACACTTTAGCCGATACCTTGCGCCAAGTCGCTGACGTCTCGGGGATCGATCCGTTCCTTCGGAAATGTTATTTACGCTTGTGACACAGAGGTGCGACGAAAATAGAAATCTGCACTTGATATCGACGTCGGGAGAAACGAGATAACATTAATTATAAGATTTTCGTTTCACCATTTGCTCAAATAGATTCAGGAGGGAGAGGATTATTTCTGTGATAGGGCTAACACTTTCATATTCATATTTGTAATATTCTAAGATTAAGTGCGAAATGTCTTTTCAAAATTTTTATCCAAAATTAGATTTATAAAATAGAAATAGGATTTTCTGGTAACAATAATCGCTTCGTGAATAAATTCATTGCGTTGGTAAATTCTATATTTCTACAGATTTGGCATGGATTATTAATATCTCGTTGCGTTCCGTATCAAAAGTAATATAGAAAGAAAATTATGAAATATCTTTGCATACATATTAAATAAATGTCTTTCACTGAAGTTTATATGACAGAATATATTCGTTACAAAATGGCATACTATACTTTTCATACGTTCGATAAATATAACTCGTGTATTGTTTATAAGTTTCATGCTTTGCAAAAGTTTACGCAAAACGCGATTTAAAATATACTTTTTTAATATAAATTCTTCTACTAAATATTAGATACATTTCGTTTTCAAATTTATTGGTTTGTATCGGAACAGATAAATTAAATCGGCTATTTATTACAAAAAATAAAACTTTCCAGCAGTGAGAGAAAAATTGATTTTTAATATTAAACGCTTTTTGTCTCGCAAAAATGTTACATATCAAAAATAGTTTGACATAAATGCAATTTGATATGATATTGAAATATAAGAAAGAAAATAATCAAATAAAGCTAAAAAATAAGAAAAGTTCTCTTTATCAACTTTTTTCTCTTATAATGTGACTGATAAAGTTACAAAATATTGATTCTATTATCGCAATCGCAATACCATTATACTGTCACTTATCGAAAAAATTTTTGAACTATGTCAATATCGAAATGATTCATCGAGGACGACCGAAAAATTATTCGAACGAATTCGAGAGAAACGGTCAAAGAATCAGGTGAACCTCGCATAAATTCATGGGAAACGCTCATACGCGATTTCCAAACGTATATGCTCGGGGTTTATCAGCAGTAACTTTGGCCCCTTCATATCTCGCCAATAATTCCTCCTCGAGTGCGAAACTGACGTCTTTCTGCCATCCCCCGCGGGCCGTTCGGACCGTCGCCCCACTCCCTCGAGGAGATTCTTTACCGCTCTTTCCCGCGGTGCCGGGAGACGTACCGAGGACCTGGGAGAATTTATCCGACAGATAAAAATGTCTCTTGGAGTTTATATAGGCAGAGAGCGGGAAGATTTCAATAAAACCCTCGATTGTAAAGTACAGATAGAGGGAGGCCGTCCGAATGTTACACGGGTCAGTGAAGCTCAGACGGTACCGTTTCTCCCAGCTCGTTCGCCTTCAATGACTGCATACCTCAAGAAAAGATTCTCTCTGCAAGAGTAGCGACGCAAAGCCTTATCTGCAAGTCTCGCACATCTGTCAATTGACTTCTCTTGATTGCTTTTTATATCATTATTAAAACTTTAAGATCTATTTATCATCTCACGTGAAAACGAAACGTTCTTCTCTCCCTCTCTATTCTTTAACAATTTAATAATCGGCTCTCTTGATCCTCTTAGCAATTCATTACACACGTACATTTAAAAACGTTATTTAAACATATTTCGATCGTGAAACAAAATGAAAAGAATTGAAGATAACAATCTAAAATATATGTGCACTGAATAAATTGTTCTTCTTCGAATATATGTAGTAGTAATCGTAAAAATCGCGATATGTAATTAACATGATTAATATATATCCAGCGTTTCCTCATTTTTCAGTAATCGTGACCCTTATATAGCGATAATACACGATCAAATAGTTTGTGCGAGCAAAAATTTCATGGACGTACGTATAAAATTAAAAACATATGGAAATATGAAACCGTAACTTATAAAATTAAACGTCCGATTTTGTGGATTAAAAGCGAAATGGATACCTCGTATTCCTATCTCCTCGTTTAGTTTCAAAGTTGATTATTCGCAATTAAAATATATATTCGCTATCTGGTCTACGTACGCACACAGGCATGATCCTCGCACGCGTGAGCGCACACACGTCCGCATACACTTGCACTACACGGAAGGCGGTCGAGCGCGAAGCGGGTAATTAGCGCGGCGCGGCGCGTCCCCGTGCAGCCTCACGCGGGATTAATTACGTAAGCTCGAACGCGCGTGTGTGTAACGTATACAAGAGCGTGCACGCGAGCATGGTGAGCACTCTCGTACGTGATGGTCTACTCGCGGTGGGGAATCCCCCGCGAGACCGACGTACAAGTGCCAGACCCGCATGTCGCGTCACTGCCTTGTGTACATGCGTTTTCCTAAGACGCGTTTCCCGTTCACGCCGTGGTATCTTCACATCCATACAGCGTCACGATCGACCGTAGCCGCGTCGGTGAGCTGGACCAGCACTTTGCGGCACGATTTATAGAGCATTAAACCAACGCGCGGCTGAGCAACCCGCCACTTCGGCCGGGCCGTTCGTTCCAGACTCTTTCGCGTATGTGTGCGCGAGATACGTGCGCGTCCGTGGGAAATTCAATCCGGACACAGCTATGTTTCTCCGGGGAGGATTCTCCGTCGCGTCGTTCGTCCATTGATAAACATCAACCGTAATTTGACGTCGCTCGATGCTCGTCGATTCGGACGTTTACCGTGAAGGAATCGATACACGCTTTTTTTAAGTTAAGTGGAATGGCTTTGGAAGGAAATCAAAAGCGACAGATACGCTAACAAATTCTGAAAAATTGCACAAGATTTATTTTGCATTCCTGTCAAAATTATTCAAACGTAAAACAAAATAAATTATTATTATTGATGTAGCGCAAATTATTTTATTTAATAACGTCATTGTACAAATAATTAATACTATGTATTTGCCGTGTGCTGTTAATTAATTATTTACACAACCAGAATACAGCAATGGATATAAATACTATAAATACTCTCTGGGGCGTCTTTACATGGACGTCACATTTTCAGGTTTACATATGAGGCAGCATTGTGATCGGTCGATTTATCCTCGAATTTGTAGTTTACTTCGGCAAAGCACAGACATCCTTTATATATCCACCGCAATCACGAAGGATTTCCAGTTATGATAGCTCCGAACGTGCGCCGGGATGTTATCAATAGAAGCTCTCTCGTTCTGTATCAATTTCAGTATCTACTCGAAATTCACAGACGTCGTGAGTGAGAGAGAAAGAGAGAGAGAGAGAAAGAAAGAAAGAAGAAGAGAGTACAGTTGATAGTCTCGATCGTCTACGATCTTCGGAAGCTCTGGCTGAGCTCGCGCTGTATTTCTTCTGGACGACTTGAGGATTTGCTCTCTTATTCATCTAGCGATCGCAATCGGCTCGCATTGGCCGGATATGTAAGGTACAGTACGTTTTTACGATAGTCGGAAAGGTTCGGAGTCCTTTATACCTTTATTTCACGATCCTTATCGATTTTATTCCTCTCCTTTTTAAAGGCGCGTTCGTCCTTTATGGCGTATCAGCGACGCTGATCATTACGTTGACTTTGAGGTAGATTAGAATTTTATGTATATGTTGGAGATGTGCGTGAGTGTACGTATGTGGGGAAAATCGATTACAACACGAGGAAAGTCACCAATGGACTTTTACGATAGCGCAAATTGGATAATTCATAATAAGAAAATCCCGAGGATATTTCTCAAATATTCTGCGCTTAATACGCCAATGAACCACCCTTCGAGTATCACTGTACTCTCGTCTTGCACAATTTATGATAATTATTGTTAGCTCAGTCAACCGTTTGTAATATCTCAAAGCTTGAAAGGATTTAAATACTTGAAACATCTTCTAAAATATGCTGCTTAAATCGTACTAATATTCTGAGAAGAGGATTACACTCTTAAATGCAATAGCCAAAACTTTCAGAAAATACAACGACCGTTATCTTACCGTTGGCAGAAATTTCGGTGTTCGTTCAGATGTTAAAAACGTAAGCCGTGTTAATCAAATTTCCGACCAAGTGAATGTCTGAAGAATTTGTCCCTCAAGCGGGCAGAAATAGATCATAATAATCAACTAACCATTTCCTGTAAGCATTGAGTAAGGATACAACAACGATTAATTATTCAGTGAATTATTCATGGATTTATGTTATATTATAAATAAATAAGATAATAAAATCCTATTATAAGTACATCCAAAAGAAGAGTACATCAAATGTTTCCATCCTTCAAATATATTTACTTCCGATTAGACGTTTGAGACGTCGGAGCACATTATCGTTTATGGATCATCTGATTCATGAAAAACAAAAATCTAAAAGCTTAATTCGAAATTTTCCCGAAACTAATTACGGTTTTATGGACAGCGATAAGGCACATATAAGGCATCGCAGATTTTTATCTACGAATCGGACTCTGACAAGTTGTAATTTAAATATAATTTAACGGTTAAATTATTTATATCACCTGTTAAATTACTTTATTTATAGCAGTAAGAATGTGTAACCTCATTGTAGAGCAAAACAACTATGTTCGTTTTTTTTTTATATTTGAATTTATATTTTTACACAGGAAAAACGATTTTGCCGAAATGTCTAAAAATTTAGCTAGATACAAAATTTAACTAGATATTAAAAATACTTTAGACCATCAAAATAATAGTTCAAACTGATTGCTAGAATGTTAAAACTTTTTGCAGCATTGTCATCAATGTTTAAGCGTCCTATATTTATTTTGATCCTACAAAACTATTTGCATATCTAGCTACATTTTTAGATACTTCAGCAAAACCGTTCTTCTCATGTAGAATTAAAAAACTATGCACTATTCAGCTCGATTTACTTTTTTTCCAGTTCTGCTAAATAAGATTAAAGTAAAAATATATTAATAATTATGTGTAATCTCTTATCGTAATATTTCCATAGACTTTTTCGAAAAAGAACCTAGTATTACATTAAATATAAAATATATATGTGGTAATAAAATATATATTGTGGTTTTATATATATATATATATATCATTAGTAAAATTATCTAGTGCATATTTTACAGAAATTAGGAAATAAACGTCATATCTTATATCATACGCATTTATAAAGTGAACTTTCTTAATAACAGTATTACATTAAACGTGCAGAGTGTAATATAATGTAATATAATGTAAGATGATCTTTTATTTCACGACCTCCGTATTTCACCTATCGATCTATAAAGCGAATATAACTCGAAATATGTTTACGTAATTGATAGCCAAATAGGAGAATTACGTTTCAGTGTACATATAATGAGAATGGACTTTTCTTTTCTTGCTATGGGTACGACGCAAGCCATAATGAGTTGCCTAGAAGGATGACATGTGCTGTGTTTCTTTCGTATCATATTTGCGAAAAGATTGCTTTATCATAATAGAAACGAATCTCACGCGTGTCATATGAAACGCATATTGGAAGATGAAGCATATTCAGAGATAGATGCATTACATGCTAGACAGAAAATATATCAACATATAATAAAGTTGAGGATTGACTTTATTCTTGAATTGATTGAATTCTCATTTCCGCAATAATTAAAAATAAGCTTTTAAAGTTGTTTGTTTAAAAATTCTTTCTGCATTTAATAAAATGCGTTTAATAATATATTGGGGGTACAAGTAAGTTTTGAGGGATTTTTTTGTAACTTTGAAGCTTTATTTTGAGAAATTGGTAAAATATATTTTATTCAAAGTATTGTCCATCGTTAGCTACGATTTTTCCCCATCTTTCAGGCAGCATACAGATTCCGCGTTGAAAAAATTCCTGGTCTTTTGAAGCGATCCAAGAATCGACCCAATTTTTGGCTTCTTCGTAAGAAGTGAAGTGCTGCTCGGCCAGGCCAT
>JANQDE010000103.1:235091-257632 GCA_037157785.1 Cephalotes varians | reverse complement strand
TCTCTCTCGCCGTTACTCCTGTGTCTCTGTTCTATGTAGTGAGTCATCCATGGAGCGCCCCATGGGACAAGAGGCTTCATTTCCTGATATTCAAATGCGCTCAAACATCATACCCGGCCAACTCATCGTCGCCAATGCGCTACACGGTGGTGTTACTGCCGCGGTTTTCGCGCGGAGCCATATCGGCGGTCTCGTTGCACTCGCCGCCATCGAGACAATTTGTAGTGTTGTTGGATCGCTCTCTTATTCCTTCCCCATCTTGTCCGCGATGCATCGAAAAATGCGGATCCAAAGTAGTAGTGCGAAGATTTTGAAATCGATGCAACTAACATTTTGAGAAAATTTTCATTATAGTTATGTTACGTTCATGTTGCCTGTATATGTATACTTTCTAACTGCAGTAACATTACGAAATTATTTAAATATATTCGAAGTAAATGGCAATACGAGATAACAATAATAATACAAAACTTGCGTTATATAATCTGCAGAGGAAAGACTACCATGTTACCGTGTGACATAATATAATTATTCCGAGATGAAATTCAGGAATTTTATGAATCTTTCTTATCTCCTTTTGCATCGGGAATACTGAATTTGCACGGCGAGCGATATCGCTCGGTATGCGCGTCTCAGAACTTGCATTTGCGTTTCTTTGACGTTACCTGCTTGGCTCGATCATTCCCATCTCATTTTATTCTATTTTCGAAACGGGAGAAAGGATCACATGAATTAGAAATGATACGAGACTTCGAGAGCGCATACTTCGAGGGCTCAACCGACGTACTGCCGGTTTCCGGTCCGTCGTGCATGTCGTCACGGGCGGACGAAAAGGCGGAAGATCCTCGGCACGATGTACAAGGAACAAATAAGATGACGACCTGGAGAGGAGAGGACGATTCCAGGAAAGGAGTTTCGTCTGGGGACATTGAATTTTGAATGAGCAGGAAGACGACAAATTGCAGGATCAAAGCAGCTGTTATATATCTTCTTATAGTTTCCTTTTTTACGTGCAAGTATTCATATATAACTTATATTTTTTATATTTATATTTAAATGCAGCTCTTGAATTATTTATTGTGCAAGATTCAAATGATACAAGAAAGATACATAAATGGATTCTTCACTCGTACCACACTGAGGGAAAATAATTCTGGCAACTATTATATTTTTGACAACAATGAAATTTTTAATTATAGAATATAAAATTTAAGTACCTGTAATTAGTTTTATAAAGTAATAAAAACAAAAGTAGTACCGAATATTATAAAAATATAGTCATGGCAACATGTGTGAATTATTAATTGATAATTAAATAACAACTCAACTATATATAATTACACAGTTATATAAATTCATAATTACACGGTAGTATAAATACCCAGATAGTACAGTGAATTCGCAAAGTATTCTTCAAGTTTTCTCTTTTCTGAAATGTAATTCTTTAGGTATTCATAAATGAACACAATAAAAATACTTCAAGATGTTACATGCACCATGTTTAAAATTCCTGAAAACTTCTTAGAGCATTCATATAGAATTCCCTTATATTAACAGATATATACTTTATGAATTAAATTTATTTAAGGAGGATTTAAGGAGAATAGCGCTTAGAATAGAGTATTACAAAATATCCAGATTGCATTCTGATATTTACTATCAATATACATGACATGTACTATAGATTTTTAGTATTGGCAGTGAATATCGAAAGGCCCAATAAACATCGTCTAACGGTAATATTACACCAATATTATAATTATAAGTTATAATAGCAATTTGTAGAAATATATAATAAATGAATTCAGTTCTTACCATTCGATAATATGTTCGTGGACAGTGGATTTGCTTTGCACGATATCATTTGTATAAAATATTGAGAGATAATATTGCGCATTTAATTTATTATACCAACACATGCAATGGCTCACGCTTAATAACTGCATGAGAGTCAGGATATTCGTGCCAGCTTGCGCGTACTTGTAATTCCCCATGAATTCTCAAAATATTCAAAGTACTAAATCGCGAAGAATTCATTATAATAAACTTTTAAGAAATATTTCAAGACGAATTGATTGTGGTTAATTTTTTAAGAATTTCTCAGTTATTCATTTTTCTAATTCTGTGTGTATACTTTAAAATGAATTCTCTATGAATTTCTATTCATCTCTGTGCTAAGATATAACATCTACGTGCTTTCCAGTTCAGCAAAGATTTTTTTGAAATGAAATATAATGCTAACAGTAGATGAAAGCGGCGGTTCTATTTTTCGTAAATAAAAAAATTACATACTACAAACTACATAGGTTAGAATAAAAGGCGCAGCATTATAACACTTTTCATCACTGGTTTGTGATGAATAAATAACCGGAAGGCGTACGCCGGGATCATATGTCACGCGATTCTGACATAATAAAAATCGAATCGAGGCAGACATAGAGGAAATAACTTAAATTTTTAAAAAAACATACTGTGGAATGAGTATCTGTACAAGATATATAAAAAAAAACGATTTCGGAATGGGGTTAGCGTGTGAAGAAATAATTGATAAGCGACGCAAATTATATAAAATTCACGAATCGCTGCGAACCTTGAAGTATATCAACTAGCTGTAAAAGCTTTCTTTTTATCACACAACTGGATTATCTCTTTTAAAGTCCTCCTATACAAAAAAATAAATATATTCTATATTCATATACAGTTTAATTTGAAAAATTTGTATGATCAATTTTTTGATATTCACAACTTTATTATTATCGAATTTAATTCTCGTTTGTTCGTTAAAAATATTGATTATATTAAAATTTTACTGAATGCAAATTCTTCAAATATTTATGCATTGATCAATTATGCAAAAAATACGTCGATCCTTGTCAAGGCCAATTGGAATGGAAAAAATTAAGTATAACATCCCACCAGAGAAATTACATATGCAGAATAACGGCATACCGTGTATTATGGAAACAATACTACTCGTATGCATCGAGAGCTCAAATAAATTTTTCTGCAATGTCTCAATGAGATTGCAAAAGCGCATGTATTCACGCAAGCTAGGTCAGTAGGGTTTTGAAACTCGTTTACGCGATGCTGCGCGTTATGGTCTACTTTTCATACAAAACATCACCGCGAACATCCGCCGCGCCGATACTGATGAGAAAAAAAGTCGTTACATTACGAAGTCGTCGTAGAGAAAATGGCGGGAGAGGGGGAATGCGGGCGCGGAACTTCCGCCAATTTGGCCTTATTAAACCCTTTCAGGGTTGCCCAGACCGGGTTTCGTCGAACGTAATCTTTTTATGCGTATCGCAAGAGAAAATTTCCTTTAACTCGCTCTACGCGCCGCGGGAAAAGCAATGAGAAGGAAAAACTTCGGAACTTTTTAAAGAAAATCTCGCGGAGCCCGGACGGCCACGCTCTAATAAAGATTTCTCCTATCCCCCTGTCAGGTGCTCGAGTAAATTATGTCTTACCCTTTCGCGCCGGTTATGCCGATAGCATAACTTTCTATTCTATGAAAATACGATAGTCTCCGTGACTTGCATCTCCATTAACGTATTCTTCATTCACGTATTCTCAGATGAATAATTTGTCTCGGGGGGGGATTATCGCTGAGATATTTGCGATGCAAAGTTTTTATAAAATCATAACACAGCGCCTGCTTAATAACTGATTACGTTCATTTCCGCTTCAAAAAGCTTTATTCTTTAGCTATCCTCAACTATCCGCTACTATGTGCGCTCTTTTAAAAGATATTAAAATAAATTTAAAAAATTTCGAAGCGCCTCCTTCTCTTCTGAGAAACAATATCTTTAGTAATCAGAAGTAAATTTGAGTTTACTGTAATTGAAATTTCATTTAATGTTGCTTTCTTCACATAGAAAGATACCTTTGTAAAAAATCTTTTTCATATTTTTTTCTATATTTCATAAAAGAACGGTATTTGTGACAAATAGTGATACAAAACAAATTGGAATCCTTACGCGTAATAAACAGGGCAGAAATATCAATTGATCCGCTTTTTTCCACATCGAAAAAAATCTCTTTTTTTTTTCAAGTGTCAAATTTTTTTTTTCATTGCCGCTATATAATCGGCTTAAGGCCCATCACTTTTTCTCGAGTATTAAGGTCGCGGTGAGCTAAGCAAAATGCTTCATAAGAAATAACCGGTCTTGCGCGCATCCTAGGTAAGACAAATGTTTTTCTCAGAAAATGTAATTAATAATCCCGAATGCGCATGCATTACCGTAGGTTAATGCGCGGCGGCGTAACGCTCAGGCTGCTCCCGTTTTAGAAACTAAGAGCTCCTCTGTAATGGGGAAGTCTCAGAAAACACGAAGCGAGTGTCACGTTGCTCCTATATATATTTTCCGCGTGTACTTTTATCCAAATTGCTGCACCGCGTCAGCTTTGAAACAAAATCATAACGGTACGAAGAAATTACGTGCTTGCAAACGTGCGCGCGCGTCGCCCGTCGTGGTATTAAAGTAATTATATTTGCTACTGCGTAGAAGTAGAAGAGACGTTACGAATATACATAAATTTTCTGAAGCATGTGCAAACTGTACAGGAGCGAATTGGCTAAGCAGGAACATAAACAGCGACGATTTCTCAGCGTTCGAGTTTGTCGGAGGAAAGCGGTTTATCAAAACACGAGCGAAAACTCAACGCGAATTTCTCTTATAAGAACTCTTATTGAGATTGCATATAATTGCCTTATATAACTTGTTATCGATTACACGAGGCTCCCGATGTACCGCCCTCTGCAGATAACGCCGTTGAGGAGAGTGAATGAGTCTATTAGCGAGAAAAATAATATGAAAGGGGTGAAGGGGATGAAATGAAAAGTACGGACCATGCAACGGAAACNAAAGTAGCGCGGTAATGAGATGGGAGCAGCGTGAGTACGAGCGAAGGACCGCGCGAAAGCTGCACCACGGAGAACGGGCTAAGAATGGCGAACGCTGGTGAAAAGAGCGCGAGAGAAGATAGGGACGCGAAGGAGGATGGTGGGAACGTTGAGTGCCGAGAAATAAGTTAAGGGTGATAAATCGGCGAGGCTCGCGAGTAGCGAGAGCCAGAGGCTCGCTGGAGATACGCGAGACGAAGAAGGAGGAAGCGTAGGAAAACGGAGGAGGGAGGGGAGGGGGAAATAGGGTTGTTTCGAGATTAAAAACGGAGTGGCCGCGCGCTCCGACTGCTTAAGCATGCAAATGAAAATAATTTATTCCGGAAATCTGCCACGGGAGACAGTTTGTCTCGCACGCACTTTCCGCGCCGTCGATTTCGCGGACAGATATTATCTTCCCGGAGAATAGTGATCGCGCGTAATAACGATGGCGTAATGGCTAAATGTAATAAATCTTCTTACTTATAATTAATTCCGTAATGTATTAATAATTTAAGCGCTTTATAATGTGAAGAAATCTTATATGATAATCGAGGCCCCCACTTTTAAAATATCCATAACATCCAATCGATTTTTGTAGCGAAATTTTACATCTTTTCAATTGAGTTATTAAAACAACAATTTTATGTATTTATAAATAGCTATAATTAATGTTAGTTAAAATTATGATTAGAGGCAGAAAAAAAATGAAGTAAAACAAATATTAGAAAATAGATAATGTCATTGTAGAAGTAGAATAATTATAATTATTTTAATAGAAAGATGAATTACAACTTCTTTCCTTCAGTCAAAAAATTATAAGTTTTTTTTTTAGAGTTTGTGCCATGTAGTTCAAAAAGAAGTGTCGTACATAGTGAACGATACTGCCGACACTTAACAGCTCACCTGGTTCACGCTAATTAAGCATGAATATTTGAAGCCAGACTGCGATAGTGAATGCCTTCTCTGCCGCAGTTTTTAAAAAAGTAAGATGGACTTTCTGCGACAAAATCGATTTTATCACCATTTAATCAAATGTATCAAATAAATATCAGTAGGCAAGTAGAAGATGTTGAATTATCAAATATATTGCGCAACATTTTAAAAAATAAATACCGAAGAAACTTACCATTTACCGCTTATATATCTCGAAATATACAGTTAACGCGAATATCTTCAAATACATGACACGTACCTGCAACATATATAAATATTCATTGCAATATTTATTTGTATGTAGTATTTATATATAATATTTATATGTAATATTTATTTATATGTGTAATTTTGATTACGCTAAAGATTTATTTCTTGGAAGATCAATCGCTTGCGCGAATGATAGAATTAAATTCACATACTCGTGTAAACGATGCAACTATGTTAAAGCGAACATGTGCGAGAGGTATCTAACAACTCGGCATAAAAATATCGCCGGACTGAGTGCAACGGGAAGGATATATTTAGTGTGTTCTAACCTCGTGATAAATTAGTTTAATTAGTATCTTCATACGCAACATAACTCTCGTTCATTAACGAAGTAAACTGGAATTCCGCCGCTGTGTATCTACACGTAACACATACGTTCCTCGTCTCTCTCGCAAAGATAAAAAGAGTCAGAAATGTGAGACGTATTTCATACGGAATAATTTTTACAAAGACCACCCATATTCTTTCCCTTTTCCAGCATTTTCTGTGATTTTTATATGTGCGCGCAAGCTCTCATCATTATGAAACCTCATATCGCGCCATTGGTCGCGTACTTTCCAGTTTCAATCTGTATTAAATGAATAGAATATTCATTTCAAGACTATGGCTCCCAATTTGCATTCCCCCTCACCGGAGGAACGCTGCAGAATTGTTGTAAAGTCAATGTGCTATTAATGAAGATAACGTATGGGTTCGGAAACATTTTGTCCAAAATCAATAATGCAGATTTAGACGGAAGTTGATCAATATAATATGTTAGTTAGCATTTTCAGCTATTCAGAAAATTGTTACAATCTCATAAGTACGTAATCTTTTTAATGTATGTTTAAAATCTTTCATTTAAAATATTATTTACATAATAAATAGAAAATTATCTTTCTCCCGTAACAATATAAAAAATAAAATTTTAAATCTACTGATTGAAAAGATAAATAATCGTATTTAATTTTCTAAATAAATTTTGAGATGAATACGGACGATCTTACGGATTAATTTACATTCTTTTCTGTGCAGGAATACTCAGAGGTGAAAAATCTAGTAGTTTCTTCCAGTAGCGAAGTTAAAAATTCCCTTTCTTCCGACTTTGTACCATCTGAGTAAAGGATATCTTAAGAAAGATGAGAAAAAATAAACGGCGGCAGCAAGCAAGATGCGCGCGGACAAACTAAGGAGAGAAAAAAGATGCACAGAGATAAAAGTAGATATGCTCCGCTAGTGAGTCAAGAATACTTTTATTCTAGTCAGTCTTTTTCACATATTCATAGAAAAGACGAAGGGAAATAGCGAATGCAAAAATATAAATCTCAATAAAGATCACAAATTTCATTATAGAAATTGAATTTTTCCGCACGTTCGTTCAGGTCGATAAATATTTTCCAAAGCATAAACCGCACGATTACTTGAAATGAATAAAAAAAGAAAGACGAAAAAAACGAAATTAAAAAATAAAAAAGAAAAAACAATATGAAAACTTGATTTTCCCGAAAATGATAAAGCCAAATTACATATTTTATATATATATTATTTTTATATTTCTGTTATTAATTTCTTTCATTTTTTATATATTGATTTAATAAAAAGAGGAGAAAGCTTTCAAGCCATTCTCTAATATTCATATACGTATAATAAATAACTTTTTTTTTTTTTTAGTAGCTTGATCGCGAATTACTAAAAAGAGTTAAAGGGCCTTTCACTTTTCGTCTAATAAAGAAGATTATTATCGGAAATGTGTTTTGAAAAATTTATGTGATGGATTTTCATAGGCTTTTATAGATTTATTATATTGAACTATATATATTGAACTATCTTCAATAAAAATTTGATATAGATAGGTTTATTAATTTCAAAGTTAATAGCATTCTAACGAGGCACTATAAAAACGCGATGTGTATGATATTGCACTTTTACTTCAAAAATGACACAATTAAAAAAATAAAAAATATTTCCTAGAAAAAAGGAAAAACTATTTTTCAACTTAAAAAAAAATTATTGATTAATCAAATAACATCGGGAAAAAATACACAGGGTGTTTATTTTTGACAGTCAAATAATTGAAAATCGAGGATTTTAGAAAAATTTGTTTCAGACGACAGTTGATTTGATATAAAAAAAAAAGATTTTTTTAAAGGTCACATAAAGATCATTGTCGTTTTTTAAATAAAATTATATGATTTTCTTTACATAATATGATTCCTGTAGTTATTTTGTATGTAAAATAAAGTTATCGAAAAATTAAGTTTACAAGACATTTCATACTTTATTCTAGCATATTTTGACATGAAATCGAAAATATCTCATAAACTATTCAATTTTTGGTAACTGTACTTTAATATTTTTATGCACAGAATAATGAGATGAATTGCTGTAAAAAAAACCCATAATGGCTTTTCAAAAAAGATATGTAGCTATTGCATAAATGGTTTGAAAAGTAAAAAACTGGCTTTCCTCTACACTAATTGATTTATCTCTATTATTTTGTACATAAAAGTAATAAATTAAGGTACAATTTAAAAAATGAATAATTTACAGATATATTTTATATTTCACGTTAAAATGTGCCAAAATAAAGTGTAAAATATCTCGTAAATTACTGATTTTTCGATGATTTTATTTTAATACCTTTGTTGCGACCAAATGGGATATAATGCGCCTGACGGGATGGCAATCCAGTCGCCACTACCGCGAGCGCTGAACAAACATAATGGAAACAAGTTTTAATGTTTCTGATAATATTTCAGATGTTATTATATTAATTTTGGCGTTATATCTTCTAGAAATTATCAGGTTTCTAAATTTATAATTTTTATATAGAATTTTTATATAGAATTAAAAACTGCACTGTCAAAATACATCTCTTTAATTTATCTTTTATCTTTGAATTCAATTTTGGGGGGATTTGTATTGAAAGATTCATTTTATTAGAATATCGATATATCAATTAGTTTGTTTACGGCTATTTATGCTAGTCAACTAACTTTGGTACTCATGGTGATTTTTACAATCTCAAAAAAATCACGAACAAAAATTTGGCTCGAATTTTGTGTTTCCAAGAAAATGTTTTATGTTGAAGCGCTTAAAAATGGCCGAATTTGAGGAAAGACAACTCATGAATTTTGCAGCATGATAATGCATCTCACACATTGATAGTGGTACGCAACTTTTTGGCCAAAAACTCAACAAATGTCATTCCTCAAGCACCGTATTCGCCAGAGTTGGCTTCCTGTGATTTTTTTCCTGTTCTCAAAATTCAAATTATCACTTCGTGGAAATTCGTTTTGGAAATCGTTTTGAATCGACAGAAGCTGTAAAAGAAAATTTGCTAAAGAAGTTGAGGGCCATACCTTCAGGTTTGCCAAAAGTGTTTTGAAGAATGAGTAAAGTGTTGGCACATCTGTGCTGCAAAAAATGAGAATTATTTCGAAGGAGACAAAATAAATTTATTCGATTAAATATCAATTTGTGTTTTTTATTTAACAATTCCGGATACTTTTTAAGCAAAAGGTATACCTTGATATTTACTATATTAATATTTAAAATTACTATATCAATATTTAAAAATATTATAAAAAAATTACTTGTAAAAGTAAGGTATGTACTTGTAATAGTAAGGCATGTTAGAGAGAGAGAGAAAGAGAAAGTGGTAACTATATAAATTTCCTTTTTTTCAATAACATTGTATCAAGTAATAGTTTCGATAATAAATCGTATCGATAATATATCGATAATTCATAAATACTTCGCTCTTTTCCATCCTTGGCATAAACCTTCTGTCTACCAATCTTCACACATCGACTTTTCCACAAAATTTATACGCGGCCGGAAAAGCGCTATCTTTTAATTTATGCGCCGAAAATTTAATATTCTCGCAGTGTCTAAGACGCGTGCCAGGTCTGCGACGGAAAGTTTCTGCAACGTGTAAAATTAAGAGGGATAACAGAACAAGAAAATAAAAGAAAGTGGGAAAGGAACTTGAAGTGAGACTGCTGTTCGTGGTGGATGGCACTCGAGGGCCCTTTCTGCCTGGGACCAGTCTTTGCATTCCGAAAAGGGTTACCGACTCAAGGCGGTAACTCACGGGTTAGGCGTACTGAGCCTCTGTGTCATCTTCGTTTTTTTTCTTGTCCTTCTGGCAGGAAATTTCGTATATCAATGACTTAAGCAAAGCAAGGCGTTATTTCCGGATTTTCTTAGCAGCTATGGATTACAGAATCTTAGGAATTTCACTGCAATCGTCGTAAAAGACATCAGTAGAAAGAAATTCCATTTTCTAGAATTTAACGTATAATATTTAAAAAAGAAACTTTAATAAAATCAAAGACATAATCTCATTTATATTTTTTTTATCAAGTGACATAACCGCTAGGCTAAAATTCTTAAAATTATTTCAGAAATTTCGACAAGAGACACATTTAATAAATAATTAGTACAATATGTATTCTTCAATCAATAATCATATTTTTATCGAAAACTGTTAAATTCATATAGTTTTTCCTTTCTCGCTGTCAATTTTCAACGAGGATTAGATTTGTAAGGATTTTGACTTTGATTAATTTATCTTTCTATAATAGATATTCAATATAAATATATAATATAATTCGCTTATTGAAAAATCAATAATATAAGAAAAAGGTCAGAGAACGAGCAGAAATTAGATGGAATATAATTTAATATAGATTTTTATTGTTAACGATAAAATAATAAACCAGTTTTTCAGTGTTTAATATTTTTTTCATTGAAATTAAAGATAAAAATCTGTCGCGCTTCGCGATTTATTCGTAAAGGATTGTTAAAAGTGCATTATCAGTGTGAAATGTACCTAATATAATTGCTTAAGAGGGAATTAAACGAGGCGTCTCTACTTTCGGTGTTAAATGTCATTACGTCTTCCACTTTCTTGTTACATAGCGGAACGATTGTGCCATCCGTGAAACTGTCGGCATCTCTTTGAAGTCTCATTCGATGCGTTTACGGCATCGTTAATGAAATTTTGCACATTCTTCAGGGCGCGATTACTCTCTCCGTGTCAGATGCAACGGGGTAATTACGTAACACAATGAAATACAAATAAATACCGTCGCTGCGTCCGACGAAATATGTCAGCGGGCGTTTCTGCATGATAAATTGCATTGTCAAGAGCAAGGAAAAAGAAAAACTTGATGATCTTTAAAACACGCTGAAATTTGGCAAATGCATGTCTGCGACACCATTTTATCAAAGAATGTTTTCACGATGTTGACAGGAATAAACATTATTTATCTAATTTTTAAAATTATTCTATTTCTTGAATTCTGTTGTTTGTGGTCAAAGATACCAGAACATTTTTAATTTTTTGACAATCAACATTTAATTATTTAGTACAATAATATAACTATAATTTTTTTTTCGTAATTATTACATGAATATAGTAACATTTCTATACAGGCGATCTTAAAAACTAAAATAATATCTTTTAATTATTCAAGCGTATAAATTATAAATAAAGAAAAAAATTGAAGAGAAAAATAAATAAGAATGGAAAAAAGAATTATAAAAAAAATGTGAAAGAATTATATTACAATTATATATAATATATAAATAATATTATATTATAAAAGAATCGAAATTTCTATATCCGATCTTTTAAATTTATATTAGATAGAAATAGAAAAAAATAATGAGATTAAGATACATTTGTAATATATAGATATCTTAAAAACTACTAAATATTTCTGACGATACTAGCACTGATGATATTAGTATGTGTGTCAAACATAAAATGAAAGATTCCATTCAATATATAAATTATATATATATATATATATATATATATATATATATATATATTCCTGATTGAATCGAATGATGTGTATTGTGATAGAATGTAGAGTTGTGATAAGTTATCTGTGATAAGAAAAGATGTTGTGTGTTATATTTTTATTTTCACAATTTTCAGTGATGCGCTAATCGAAGTAAATATGATGTATGATATTGTCACATATATCATTTTTAAAATATTTTGTGCGGATTCCGAACATATAATATTCATATATTTTATTCCCTTACTTTTTAAGAAATTTAAGGATTTATCTGAAAAAAGTGAATCTAAAGTGATCATCGTCCATTTAGCCACATTGATAAAAAATTTTGTGCGTTACTATTCACTAATTAATTCGATTTATAATAAATTTGCTAATTTTATGTTATTATTTGAATTTAAAACTAGTTCATTTGTGATTTTACTTACATTGGTTGTTAATATTTATTATAAAAAAGGAAGAAAAAAAGAAAACGCATTATAAATCGTAAGAGAAATAAGCATACATAAAATTTTAATTTTAAATTTAAGTTTAAATAAACAAGTATGACATTAACATTATTTTTATTCATTTCTAGCATTAAAAAAGATATGACCATATTATCCTTCCAGTTTAGATAATATAATCAATTAAAATTTTTTTTTATTTTTAGATACCTTCTACAATTTTGAAAATTTTTATACATTTTTTCATTTTTGAATTTTTAGAATCTTTATATTATGTCTCTTTTCAAAAATATCTTTTTAAAAAATACGAATTTATAGGAGATAGAGTTATTTTAATTATGAGTGGCCATAATAACCAAATGTATATTTACATAAAAATAGATAATAAAAAAGTTTAGAATCGTATCACATAATGATACTAATTTGGCAATCAATGATGCATTCGGCGCAACACAATGTCTCCAACATAGATTCGAGAAAGAAAGAAAATAGGTCAACAGCAACTCGTTGCATGGTAGAAAATGGCGAGGCAACTTCCGGGATAATGCAGCGACAAGTCGCAGTAGTCTCGAAGTGAATAACTTGGAACTTTTCGTGCGTTCACGGTATATATGTATGTTAATTACGTACAATTGGTCACTTTAAGAGATCTTTACGAGAAAAAGCTTTCACGGCAAAAACTTTCTTAGTGATGTTTTATGGTCCAAGTTTCACCGAACAAGGTAAGATACGACTTTTGCTTTCCGCTTCTACTTAATTCGCATTTGTGATTAATAATCTAATTAATTTTTTTTTTTTCGTCAATCGCATTAAAAACAAGTTTGAGCAACGGAGGATTATTTCTTGAAGAAGTAAAACAAAGAAGTAACATTATGACTCGTCAAAAATGATGAAAAAACACTTCGATTCCGAATACTGAGTTTTAGGTTTCTAAAGTGCTACAAAAAATTTTCAATTAAGAAAGTCTTAAAGAGCATTAAATATTATTATGACCATGTAAAATTGCGCTTTAAAGCTATTAAAATATCAAACTCGAGCTAGCTTTTAAAAAGTGATCAATGTGTAAGTCTCCTATAGATAAAAATTCCTTTAATGGATAAATTACTTTTGAAAATATCAATTAAAACCGTAGAAGTTTCTTTATTGCGGCATAACTCGCCGATCTTAAAGCTAATTTAATTTCGAAATTTTTAATAAAAGTAGTAAAATATCTGAAAAAATAAGATACAGAATTTTTATTAGAAAACCCCCTGTATTTTTTTTGGCGATTGCTTCGCACACCTATCGCTCATTAAACACGTATCCCTTGAACAGAGAGTCACGAAGAAAAGTCGGGAGTTGCTCGACCGAGTGACAGATGAAATAAACGCGGTCACACGGGGGTACCCTCACTTTTCACCGCGACGTCAGTTACAACGTTGTTCCGCTAGACGAAGCAATTATCTCTCTCCAAGTGCCTTTACTTCTTATGAGCACGCGGTGCGGCATAACTGCGAGTGAATTTCGTTAATTCGATTTTTGTTAACAGCGCGACTGCACTTTTCTCTTCAAATTGAAAAATGTATCGAGCACGCACTGAATATGAGGAAAATGGACAACGGAGATTAAAGAGTGCATACGTAAAAGAAATTCATTTGAGCGATAATCAAAGAGCTAATTAGCTATCTCCTCTTTCTGGCTTTGATAATCTTTATTAAAAAAAAGAGAAATATATATACATAAAAAGTTACGAATAATATAAATATATATAATAACATAAATTTATATTAAAAGGAGCAAATTTTAAAAACAGAAAAAATAGAGAAAAATTTTTAATTAATAGTTTATAAAAATGACAATACATTAGAATATTAACCTACAGTATCATGTGAAAAATGGTACCTTATCCGTACAAACGGGAGTATTTCGAATCTAGCCAGTTTCATCCATTTAAAATAATTTTTAAAAAATCAATAAAAATTCATGATTATATTTTCAAGTTTGTAGAATGAATGTTTGTATTTAATTTCAGAAAAAAGATAAAATATAGGGTTAAGTTATCTTTCAAAGTTACGAGAAATTTTCATGGATAGAAATCAATCACATTCGAAATATCTCTGTTTATACAAAACGGGTTAATTTTGTTACAAGAATGATTTAATTCTATATTATTATAAATTTACATATTTTTGTAAAAAAAGCTTTTCTAACTCCATCTCTTTCATGCGATCAATTTAATATATCAAATTTTTTAATTTAACATTTTAGCACCGCATTTTGATGAAAATAGATATTCGTGTTTTTATTTATGTAATAATTGGATTTAGCACATAAGTTTACTTATAAATTAATTATAAAATTTTTTTGATATAAAATTTTATATGTGTATGTATATATATATATATATATATATATATATATATATATATATATATAATATTTTGCTGCTATGTAAATCCAGTGAGTTCATAGCGCGGCTGAGAAGTTATCGTAAAAAGTATTATATATCAGTAACACTTTTTGCAGCTTTTACCGTGAAATGCGCTTTCGATTTGCGACGAAAGTCACGTATTTCAAGTTCTACTGTTACAACGACATATGACATACATGTACATTCCGTGAACGTGCTTGGTAACCTGAGAAAACAGTTACATGAAACTGCATAAATTCCGAAAAGCGTAACAAATTTCTTGGAATTGCTTTTTAATTAAGGCATTGTTTCGATTGAGAGTAGCAACCGTCGTTAATACGTCCGAAAATTTCAACGAGATTTTAACATCAACTCACTCTCTCTCTCTCTCTCTCCCTCTCTAGGCTCCTTCCTTCTTTCTTATGCTTACAAAAACACGAAACTTTCGAGCTACTTTCATCGTCATGCAATCTCCGCCTTTACAAAGTTTACGCTCGGACAAGTTTGCCCGCAAAGTTTCGCCAGTGTTCTTTTTATTTCGTTAGTTTTAATCGATCCGTCATAATTACCGCGGACGCGCGCATTAAACTTATCAACTGGATTACTGTCGATGAGAAGAGAGGAGGGAAACGGGGGAGGGGAGAAAAATGCACCCGTAAAAAAGTGACGACCGCGGAATTCAGGCCGAAACGTTTCAGGTCTCGCGCTTAAACAACCTACGAAACAGCTACCTGACAGTGATACCTTTGCGGCTTCCACGGCAGAAATATTTCCACTTACCGCGAAAGCCTCGTGCCTGGCATTCCTACGCTCGAACACCGGTGCATAATGCACGCGTATGAGGCTGCTCGCATACACACATACACACGAGCACGAGATATAGGCGGAAGGAAGGTGACGGCTCCTTGGGAATATCTGGATCTACGAGAGACGAAAGGAGCCGGAAGAGGAGCCGGAAGGAGAGCTGAAGCTACCCCAAGGAAGTTGATTGGTAGGGGCATCACGCTCAGGGCATAACTGACTGACTTCTCGAGCAACCACCCATTCCAAGACGATCCAGAACGATCGCCCCGCACCCTCCCGGTCGCGTAAGATCGGGAAGGGTCCAGCATCCCTTATCTGTAATTTATACTTTCAATTTACTCTCGCCGGAAGATTCCAGGAAGTTCGATCGTCTGGCGCGCGAGGCCGCTCTCCTCGACAAGAGAAATCCAGAAGAAGAGAAGAAGTCTCGTTTTCTTCTTCGTGGAGAAGTTTGGCGACTTAATGGTTTCGCATTCCAAACAGCGCTTTTTTTTCAATTTCGCACCTTCGCCGTCGAGTCATTAACGTCGCGTTTTCCGTGACGTCCTTTCGTGCTGTCGTTTGTGCGACATGTGAATTAAATAAGGATATCTAATATCGTAATTACTGAGACGCGGTGCGGTGAAATAAATGGTAATTAGCAATATTTTTAAAGCTCGACATTCATAATGCAGAAGAGTTTCAAACAAAACCGATGTAAAAAAATTTCAACCTTAATTATTATAAGAAATAATAATAAAATAGTCTTATAATTATTTTAAGAAATAAATGCAACGTTTATAATTTGAGTTCTTAATTGCCATGTACATCTAGATATTGATTTCTTTCCTTGTGCATATAATTTTTTTACATTAATGCAAAAGAGATTTTTGCTGCGAAAGTCTCAAAATAATATCATAATAAATGATTCAAAATTTCGATGAATTTGTTACAGCCTCTCAATTTCGTCTGAGTAATCTCTGTCTGTAGTTTTCATTACAATTACGTCTCTGAAACATAACAATCGGTTACTTTGAGAATTATCGAGTAGCAGGGCATCGCATAAACTCAGACTTCTTTATAGGAATCGACAGTAGATACTAGCAGAGCTAAGAGAAGTTTCGCGGATAAAATATTCAGGGCACACCATCAGCTTCAACGTGGAAAATTAGATTTGTCCGGAGTTGGAAAACCTCCATTACTATTAGAAGATAAAGTAATCTGGAGATGAGATGTATACAAGATCAAGAATACATTCCCAACTTGTTTCTCAGTCTCGGATTTAGCTGTTCTATAAATAAACTTATAAATATTGTTCCGTGAACTTATTGATATTAAACACTAAAATAGGAATTTAGGAGATCGAAATCATGTATCTATAAACTTGCAACCTCCTGCAAAATTTGTGCAAATTTTGATTCTTCGTTTTAAGAACAATTATTTGCTCGAAATAGTAGCAATTTTCCTATATTCCAAGTATATAATTCCAAGTTATTTAATGTGCTATTATAAGTGTTATAAGATTTGTTCTCAAAGTCTCCTAAACGTGATCATTTAATCTAAAAGAGCGATCTTTATACAGGACGAACGAAATGACGTGATCGATTGGCTATTTAGCGTTAAATGTGGAAGACGATTGCAGGACCCTTGTTTCCATGGCTGTATTGCATTCGAGAATAGATGCATCCGAGAATTACTCTATTCCGAATTTACCTAACCGTACCGGTTACAACCAATTCATCTTAAGGACAAATCGATCGTCGCTGCGCATCGACCCGACGTTTTCGAAGAGTGGTTACATCGAAAGGTACGACGACGAAGGGTGAGAGAAAATATTGCCCAAGTTTATGGTCGGTGTAAGGGGCATGAATTTATGGCAAGAGGTTCGAAAGCAGCCACGAAATGCGGGGAAAAAAGTGGAATTCGAAGCGGTTTCTCGTAAATACAAATAACCCGCGCCAAGATATATGATACACGAGTTAGTGCCTTTCGCATGATCTTCTGATAATGCCACTTGACTCTCACTGCTATAACTCTCAGCTCGTTGCAGACTAAATACATCCGGGTATTATTATATTATTTGAGGCTAGATACAGATAACAATAAGCGAAAAGTTCGCTTCGTAATTTATAGCTTTAAAATCGTCGACAGTGCGCTTCGTTATATCCACAGCTCATTTTATTCCTAGCTTGTATGTATATTTTAGCTACAGTCTAAAATCATGTTTAAAATCATTCTTTTCGTTAAAGAAAGAAAATAAATTACGTTAGTTACGTAACTCTTTACATTTTACATTTTCCTCTGTTTTAAGCTTTCAGCTTCATAATGCTCATTTCTTTACACAGAAAGAGCAGTTTTTGTTGAAGTATCTGAAAAATTCAGCTAGACATAGATCTGAAAATAATTTTGTTTATACCATCAAAATAATTATGTAGAACGCTTAAGCTGATTGCTAGAATGTTAAAACTTTTTGCGGCATTGCTCATCAAGCTGGAGTTTCCAACAAAATTATTTTTAGATCTGTATCTACCTAAATTTTTAGATATCTGAGCAAAATCGTTCTTTCCAAAAATCTAGAGCTTTCAAATTATTCAGATTTCACAAGTTAAAATGAATTCTTGATCGTTTTAAACAGATAGTATTTCTAATTTCAAATTCTCTAACAGATGATTCGTAATATCTGCATTAGAGCATTAGACAGGATACTCTATGCTCGATGACAAAGGGAATTTGTATGCGGGAGGCGACACGCAAGTACACGCGGATTCAGATTCAATAAGTTGAGGATAGAAGCTGGTTCTCGATCGAATCTATCAGTTCTGGAAGATAAAGGCTTCTCCGAGACAGGAGAAACGAAAGCTAAGATCAAAGAAACCTCCCACGAAGGCCTATTTCATTACAGAGTCTCCAAATTGAAATCGGAAATGAGGTCTTTTGAGCGCGTGATAATTGACTGCTTTGATCTAAAGTCTGGCCCGTTATGATTTACCGTTTACAATACAAGTAAACCTAATCGAATCGTTTTCCTTTACAATTACATGCAACGGCCATTTCATTGCGGTCGTTTGCATGCTCATTTATTTGTCTGCCCGCTCTTGAAACCTATTACAAAATTCGCAACATCATCCCTTTAAAAAGAACGGGTAAAAAAGATGCAATAATACCACCGCGCTGTTGTAACTGTCGCACGCCTTTTTCCACGTAATATTTACATATGAATGTATTCACGCTGCGTTCGTCTCTTTCTGTTCGTATTTTTATTAGAAGCTTTTAATCAATCCTCGCAAATTACACGCAAAACTCGCTGTTCGGCAAGAAGCGGCTGATGTGCGTCGCACAGATCATTCGTTTCACCACTTTTAATCAGCTTTTCGCCACTGACGTAACGTAACAAATTACCGTAACGTCGACCGTTGTCGAGACGTACATTCGACGTCAAATGTAAAGGATACCAATGCGCGTTTAATTAGGATGGAAAAGAACCGGAAAAGGGACACAGAGCCAAGTATAATCACGGCAAGCTAACACGCCTTCGTTTCTCTCTTCGTTCTTCCCTTTTTATTTCATCATACGTACGTTCCGCCGGCGAATTCCAAGCACGCGTTATTCTCGTTATCGGATACCGGGGGTGTAGAATTTCCGAGGATTGTTTTTGAATTTACCTGTGTAACTTTTACCTCGCGGATTTTATTCGGTACGCCACCGCATTCCGCGACCAAAGCGCTCAACGATATTTCTGTCTCCGGTCGCCATTCATTTTTCTCAACCACAGGCATTTCGCGGCCTCTGTAATTTGAATACGCTTGGCTGATATACGCATGCGCTAAAATACGTTTGCGAAAGAAATATCCAACGATTATAATTCATTACCAACGCGACACCATTTCCTTCCTATTTTAATTATTTTAATTATTCCTGTGTTTACAGTTAATCGATATCGCTAATTTAATCCCGACAATGTAATTAACGAAATAGAAAATTTGACGACATCGCTGCGGATCACATCGATTACGTTTGGATCCATTTGCTCGAGTTTTATAAGCCTCGCTCTTTCATAGTATTTTCGCTCCGGTTATCGCAAGTCCACCATCTGTAATCGATGACATCGGATAATTTAATCATCCTTACATCCCGGCGATTTTCGACCGTTCGAGTTTGCCCTCCACCTCATCGAATCTCGGAGTCCCTTAATCTCTGGAACGGCATTCGGGTTGAAACTTTCGCTCCGTCGCAGATTCCGTAACATCTTTTCCTCCACTCGCTATTAATTTCCCGCCACGTCTTCATTCATTCTCGCACGCACCCACACCGCCATTACCCACCCAGAAACGACTCGGAGCCGGCTGATCGCCTTCCGTGAACTATGTGGAAATTCGGCGACATATTTTCGTAATTCATCGGCGGGTAATTTATGGTCTTACCCGCGGCGAACCGTGACGAAGTACAGGGAGAAGGATCTTGGGAGGACGCGAACATACGTCGTCGCTGTCATCTTTCACGACTTTGCGCATCGCGCTAGGTCGCCCAGCTCATCCTCGGCGCGCATTCTCTAACTCGTGGGACGCGAAGCAACTGCATTTATCTAATAAACACTATGGAAAGTTCGCGAGATGATACACGGCCACGGTGAAATTACTTTAATCCGGTGTATCCGGCAGGAGCGACGTAGCGCTAACGTTCTAACCGACCGCTCTTATATAAAATACCGCGTGCCAAAGCGTACGAAAGAAACTACGCGGAGAATCGGCATCGTGGAATGCCTGGTATCTCGTGGCTAACGGCAATTCCGAACACCTAAACATTTCCGCTAATTAAATTTATCGCTTTCATTCCACGTCGCGTTTCTTCGAGGAAACTTCTCCGAGAGCGTGGAGATATTCACGATCCGAGGTTAAAGACTTCAGTACCGTCGTTAGAGGCACGACCAAGTTCCTCGCAATAAAAGATGGCTTTTATGGAAAAGTTTATAACGCTCATGAATTATAAGAGTTCGAAAGTGAAACGCTTTGGTTTCCATTTTTACGATATTTTGCGCACAAAAGGTTTCATAGAAAGTTTTAATGGAAAATATTTTATATATATATATATATATATATATATATATATATAATTTTATATGTATATATATATATATAATTATATAATATAATATAATATAATTATATTATATAATATATCTTTAATATTGACTTCAAACAAAATAAAACTCTCTCTCTCGAGTAAAAATCAATAATCTTATCGATTCGCGCATCAAGTAATCTGAATTGGAATCACCTTAGGATCCTAAAATTCCATATAAGCGTGACGAAGTGTGAAAATAACGCTGGAAAGGTGGCGGGAATCAGACAAAAGTTGGATGGCACGTTGCTCCTCAAAGAAATGACAGAGGGCAAGGGGTCGTACGAGGGGAAAAGGAATTATCGCTGCGCGCCACCGCTCCGTGAGGTATTAATGAATCGAATAAGTTTCGAGAGCTATTAAAGTTGAAATTTGATTTACCGTCCCTACCGGCGATTACCGTCGCGCGAAGCTGTCGCTGTCACGTCGACTGGATAAGTAAATCGCGCCGAATTCAGACTCTCGCTGGAGATCCCCGTGACTTATCACGCGAAAAATCATCGTCGTCGTCGTCGTCGTCGAAACGATATTACCATTTTCGACGAATAATACGATCGCGACAATCCGCTTGTAAATTTCCATCCAACATTTTCCGCGCGTCGTCGAAGTAGATGCTGCGCGCCAGCTGCACTGGAAGAACGTAGCGGAGATAAACTGAAGTGTTCGAAACTCGAATCTAATCAAGTCTGTAAACGACGACGTTTGGCCACTAACGAAGAACGCCGATCGACGCTGTTTACTTGAAATTGGTTGAACTTGCTCTAGCAGATAAGCTTCGCATCGCTCCACGGAAATTACGGCAATCGATGAAGTAATTATGTAGCGATTACGTCTTGTGGAATGCTCACAGGAATATAAAGAAACATTGCTGCAGCGCGAATTACTAGTAAATTAAAGACTTAGATGTCTCTTCGATCTCGTATTGCTTGCGCAGAGATTAACTTTGTCGTAATAAATTGAAATTTTTAATAAAGAGAAATCTATTTTTGCTATTAAGTAATGCGGACAAAAAAACAATTATATTTAAAATATTATTAGACATAGAGCATCGTGTAGGGTAAAGGCAGGAATATGGAATAGGTTACTAATATGGAATAGGAGCTTATTTTTTAACAAAGCGTTGCATTCTAGTGGCAATCACTGGAAATTGTTGCAATTGTTRTCAAACGTKCCATATCAAATAATAAACTCGATGCGAYAACGAATTYCTCTGATATAAGCATTTATTTATTTTTGTTACGTCTGGAAATGTGATAGCACTGTCTTAAAAAGTGTTCTTACAAGCTGAATGTAAGTTATTTAATGTTTATAGAACATAGACGCTTTTAATAATGTTGCATGAATAATATTATGCCGTTTAATTGCGATTTGTAACTCTTTATTGAAATGGGAAGAGTTTGTGTGTCATATTAATATGTGTTGGTAATGTGGAATAATTAAATTATTATGGAATAAAGAGTAGAGAGTATAACGTTTTTGTTCTTTTTATAAATAATAAAGAATATTTTTGATGTTAATGTTTATTTTAATAATTTAATGATTTAGGATTTGATTTTATTGTCTATGTTCATAATGTAATTTTATTTATGTGCTACATTGTACAGTAAACGTATGCTTTTTAAGAGTTTCGATTTCAATTTACATAAAAAAATAAATTTGCACTTTATTTTTTATGTTATTTATTATTGTTCCTCAGATTTGACTAGTATTCCATATTATATCCCTTTTTTTTACCTCCTTCATTTTCTCTCTTTTTACTTTTTTGTAAATACTGAAGTTGGACTTAAATTTCGGAGACTTTCATTTATTGGATGTTATAGCTAACATGTTGCTTAAAAGTTCTACGTCTATTGGAAGCCTTAATATGCATTTGTATCGGAGTAATATTAATTTAAAAATTGATATTCCATATTCGCTGC
>JANQDE010000103.1:174366-231866 GCA_037157785.1 Cephalotes varians | reverse complement strand
GGTCAATTATCTTACTATTTTTACCATCGATACACACGATAATACCGAAATAATAGACAGTAATTATACCTTCAAAAACTTTTTGTCAATTGCAAATTTTATTTTAAAAAATGGAACCGTCTTAAAATATAGAATATTGATCCTAACGTTTACATCTTTCTTAATACTCGATAGAATGAAATGTTCATTAGATATGTTAAGCTACTTTAATTAAATTAATATTTATTAATCTAATCTGAGAAGTTACGTTTACCTACGTTAATTAAAAATACCATATATCTGCCTTCAAACAAGTAAGTTTCCAACTAACTAGTCAGAACCTTTCGAGTTTCATTATCAGAAAGATCCGTAATTATTGATCAATATTAAAGAGAGCACAACTACTAGATTTTCAAGTTTATTCCGATACATCTTGCAAAATGCATGATGTCTAGACCGATCTACAAGAAACTGTTGTGAATTGTCACTTACAGAAGCAATCGGAGATCGTATTTTGTGCCGAAAATAAGAGAGGTCGGCAGCCGGTCGTAAGTGCCAATAAAAAAGACATCGAGTTTCTCGTGGCGTAATATCGAGAGAGGAAACGCGAGCTTATCTCTCCGGGCAGACTGATTTAAAGATCGGACGTATGGAGTCACGTATCGAGGAAGTTGAACTTCCAGGTAGAACGGGGTTCAACTTAGTGCCTCGGTAAAGTGAGCCAGCCCGCCGACGCATCTAAACCTCCCGTTGGCGTACCTCGTAAATCCACGTGTCGCGTCGCGTCTTGACGGCGCACGGAAACCGTCTCGCGGCCGTAGGGAAATGATATTTGCCAGAAAACAAATTTACACGGCTATCGCGAGCCGTTACGGGCCGGTCGTTTCGCGTCTCGCGACGGCGACGACGATGATGACAACGACGTCGACGGCGCGGGATTCATTTCGCGCGAACGAGCTGCGTCTCGTCGTAGCTCCTCGGATGGAATCGCTGTTGTGAGCGTTATGACCCAGCCAGCGATAGCCCGGGGCTGCAACGATTCACAGTGATATCCAGTGAAAACCAACAACGCCAGTCATGATATTAATACATTGAATAACACACAAATTTCGATTCATTTTACAAAAGCCTAATTAAGTTGTACGTCCGAAATATTATATTAAATGATTACAATTTTCGACAAATATACAATATATTCATTATTCTATATTTGTTAAATACAAATTATATAATTGGCAATTTATCCTAGCGAGATGCATCAGTATTAAAATGCCATTTGAACTATTTAATAACGCAATTATATTTCTTCATATTTCTTGGCGAAGAAACGGAAGAAGTAACGCTTCTTTGCGCATCCTCATGAAGAAGAACGGATTAAACAGTGATACCGATCAGTAATCAACATCATACGTTGTTGCATAGATTTCGCAAAGTATGTCGCTTCTTTTTTTTCGTAGCACTTAAGATGGAATGTAATATTGTAAAGATTATAGAACGAGAAAGAAGACGCGAGCAAATAAGAGATCGCGGTAGCGCGGCATGTTTTGCTGCGCAAAACTAATTTCGAAGGGCGCGAGCTTTGTAACTTCTTTCCTGCCAGATCTGGTGTCAGACGCGAAGCTATGCGGTGTTTAACGAGATTGCTGCCAGACTCTCAGAAAACTGTGAAAGAAAGATATGTAATCGACAAATGACAAAATTTAAAGAATTCCTGATTAATAATGTATAATATATAATTATATATACATATACATATATATATATATATAAAAAATAATATATAATTATAATTATAATCATTAACTTTATTTTTACATTAAATTCAACCATATTAATAAAATTTCTAATTATATAAAATTTGTGGCCAATCGTAAATTGATGGGATAATCCGTAAACAAAGTGAAAAATAACAATTTGAATATATTACGAATATTCTATGTAATTTTCATGCAATTACGAGACTGCGTTTAATTCTATCGAAAATTATCAGTCGATTCCGCAGTTGCACGGCGATTCATAATCGAAGGATTTCACATTCTATTATTCAGATTTTAAAGCACAGAAATTCACGTTGTACGCAAAACAAATCTCGCGGCTTGCAAACAATTGAACGGCATATGACACGTGCTATGTCAGCACAAATTTTTTGTATTCTGTTCCGTTTCTTCTCTTTCTGTGCATCGCATTTCTCCCTACGTCGTACCTCGGTTATTATTTCAGAGTGAAAGATTATAAACGTAATACGAATCTTCTCTCTCATCACACCTATCACGTCCATATAGTGTTATTATATCCGCTAATATATTTCGCCAAGTAAATTTAATATAATACTTCTCGTATTTCAGAGGAATACGCGATACATCTGTGTTTTCAGCGATGGAATATATTCATTCGCTTCAAAAAATCACATTGAATTCAATTCTACATAGTTAAAATAAAAGTATTTTGCTAAAATTAATTGTGATAATTATGCAAGGTATTTCATTTTTATAGAGACAGTAGAATATCTTGAAAATGAAATAATTGACCAAAAAAAATGATTCAGATAAAAGTTGTAAAATCTAAAGAAGGACAATGAATTTTAAAATTTAAAAAAAAATTGATTTTTTAAAGTAATATAAAAATCATCGCTATTTTTTAAATAAAATTGTATGATTTTTTAAATATGAATCTATCTGCTCTCTCTCTCTCTCTCTCAAGTTATTCATAAAAAAGCATATTAGAGTTATCGAAAAATCAATAGGTTTATAAAATATTTTATACTTCATTCTGGAACATTTTGACATGAAATATGAAATATCTCATACACTATTCATTTTTTAGTAACTGTACCTAAATAAAAAAAAACTTAAATAAATAAAAAAATACATAGCTATTTAAAAAAAAGTTATGCAATTTGCAATATGCAACTGCATTTTTTTAAGCAACTATGTATTTTCTTTACACTAATTGGTTTATCTTATTATTTTGGTAATAGAGTTGTCAAAAAAATTAAAAGTTTCCGAAATATTTTATATTTCATGTCAAAACATGCCAGAATAAAATATAAAATATTATATCTCATAAACTATTGATTTTTCAATAACTCTACTCTAATACTTTTATACGCAGAATAACTAGCAGATTCATGTTTTTAAAAAATCATACAATTCTATTTAAAAAATTGCAATGACTTTTATAATCTTGAAAAATGGACTTTTCGAAAATTCATTTTATCACATTATTTATTCCCTTTCAGATCCTACAACTTTTGTCTAACCTTTTTTTTCATTGCTTTTCAAAATATTTCATTAAAATGAAACAGAAAAAAACAGAAGAAAAGAACAGACTTAGAACAGAAAAAAAACTGAAATATTAATATAAAATATTTTTTAAAAATATAGAGTTTAAGTGTATCTATTATTTAAAAATATTCTTTTTTATTTTGTTTGTGGAAAACTCCTAATTTCGAAAAAAATATTATTTCGATATCTATGTACATATTCAATAATTTTTTCGATTTATGCAAAAAATTTTTCTCTTCTAGAATTAAATTTTTTTAGAAAAAAAATAATTATAAGATATATTTTTCGCCATAAAAGGCTGTCGAAGAATACCTTATGCGTTTCTCTGCAACGCGTACAAATAACGAGCGGATAATTGTGGGATGCAACATGTAGAACGACGCCCTATTATACTTGATATGTTTCGCTGTGTGTCACAACCTAAAGCTCAATTTTCGACAAACTTAGAGCGCGTGATGAGTGAAATCGCTATCTTGATAATGATGTTCCGGCATTTCCGGTAAGAACGAGGCTTTGTTCGCTAGAGCGGAAACGGATATCGCTCATCAAGGATCATCGGACCAGCACGTTTTTCGTTTCCAAGTGCTGATAAAACAGGAAAGAAACATAGGAGTGTGTGCGGAACGGGCGTACGTGAGACAAGAAGAAAGGAGTTATTTCGTTCCTTCGCTGCGCAGACGAGCATTCGGTAACAATTCCGAGATCGATGGTGCGATTAATGGCGGCGAGATCAACTATCCTCTCTTTTATACGCCAATGCACTTTTTCTCTGTTCACGGCACATCTCTCACTACTAACGCTGAATACTATTGATTTTTAAATAATTTTAGCCGATATGTGTGCGCGGCGATATATCGGGCGAATGCAAATTGAGTTCGGGAATTTCCATTTTTTGCTCGGTCACGATACGAATATTTTTTTATTGCCAGGCACATTATGTGCCTGACAAACGATGAACTGCATAAAAGGTCTCGATGCGCCACATGATTTTTCTCCTTCGCTCACTCGCCAGACTCTCTAGTCGGAGGTTACGACAGGTTAATAGAAAGCTATAACTCTTCACATCCAGGGAAGATATTTCCTCCTGTTTTCTTTAGAGCTTTCAAGAGCTCTTTTTTTAATGAATATTTTCATATGTGGTAAACACGTCATTTAAATTTTAATAAATGGAGATCTTAAATAAGAACCTTTATTATCATGTCGCATTGTTAATAAATCGTAACAATTTACTACGAAAAAAATGATTTTAATAATAAATAGCTGAAATATCTAAAAATTTAACTAGATACAAATGTTAAAATAATTTCGTTTAAATAATCAAAATAATTATAATATAGGCTGCTCAAACTGTTTGCTAGAATGATAAAACTTTTTCAGAATTGTCATTAATGTTTAAGCGCTTTATGTAATTATTTTGATGGTCTAACCAAATTATTTTCAGATCTGTATCTAATTAAATTTTTTTACTAAACTTCAGTAAAATTGTTCTTTCTGTGTATATTTTTATTTACTATTTTAAGACATTAAAAATTAATATTTTAAGATATTTAAGAATTCTATAAAACTAATTCCGTTCTCAATTATAGAAATGGTCACGAGATTAATCGCAAGTAGTTTAAACATTCGCTTAAAGCCACTTAAATCATTACATGCTGTAAAAAGTATTGTAAAAGTATATGATAATCTTACTCTAAGATCTATGTATCCTCTCAAAACGGCGATGTTCAAATCTAATGAAAAATACGTTGGTCCGCGTTCGTCGGGGACGAGACAGTGCGGACGATCGAATAGATTTAATTAAAATTTAATTCGGGGGTTTCGCTAAATCCGCAAATTCCACAGACAGACCGGACGTGCGTATGTCTGGCGACATCCGAAGCGTGCGGATCTGTGTAATGGTTGCCTGGTCTGGGTTCGTCGCCGGGGATTGAACAGTGATTTGGGTTTGCGCGAGAGGGTTACCAACGAGAAGTGCGAGGAGAGCGAGGTTGGGCTGCGGGATTACCGCTAAAAGCGTACAAATCCTTCCTGGAGAACGTTGAGCGGCGAAACTGCGCTTTTGGATACGAAGGAGCGGAACGAGGAGCGAGAAAGAGGAAGCGAGCCGCGGCGAGCGGAATGAAGTTGCGAGTTTAGGCCGCTGTCGCAAGCCGCGGAAACTTTGCGCCGGCTCTCGCGACGGGACGAGAAACTCCTGCGGGCTTCGATCGGGGTCGCTTTGCACCGAGCACACTTCGTTTCATCGCGGATAACAACGGCGAGTTACAACGGTCACGCCTTTCGATGAAACGCAAACGTGAGCGATCGGGAATGAACGAGTCGACAATTCTCAACGCTCATCGAGAATTGTTAGAGAAAAACGTGAATTTGAGAGATAAACTTCTTCTAAAATATAATTGATCAATTTTTTTTTACAATATTTGAAAAAGCTTATAAGATATTTAGAAGAATCGACAGTTTTATCTATATTTGAAGATTTCAATCTCTGCTAGCTGTCTACTAGCAGAGATTGAAAACTGTGTGATAAATTGTATTAAAAATTTCATGGAATAAATAACGATCGTTGTCAAACAGGATGTGGATATTTTTTACTCTTATTGAATTTTTCATCTTGATTCTGTAGTTTTAATCGTATTGAGAGAAAGTTCTTGTCCTAAATCTATCATATCTTACTCTATTTCGTCCTCCGGTTAAAAAACAGAAATAAGACCGAATCAAAATAATTAGTCTATTTGCAGAGAGTTAAATCAATTTTATCGAGCTATTAAGATAATCCAAAATTGTATAAATTTTTTCTCTATTTCCTCAAGTTTTTATACACAAGCAGTTCTTACATACAAAATGCTAAGAATAATCGCTATTTATAGAAATAAAACTATTTTGTAAAATAATAATAAAAATAATGATACAATGCAATAATAGCCAAAATAATAGCGAAAATATGAAAATAATAATAATAGTTAAAATAATTAAATGTATGCTTAATATAAATACAGAAATCATCTACTAAAATTACATGTTGTCCTGAAAGGATGAAATGCTCATTTTAATTTTCGTAGGGGGGAGGGGATCGTAGAATATCTCTATAGATGTAAGATGTATAAAAGATGTATAAAAGACTGAAAGAATATACCTCGACGATGCAATTAATATCGGGTATTTATTAAGACGGATCGTAAAGCTAAGTAGAAATCAATGGTAAAGCGAAGAGAAATATCGGTAAACTTTTTGACGTTAATACCAGTTTTAATATCGTCCGTTCGTTTTGAAATATGGTTGACGCGGCACAGCAGCACTGCCAGTCGGGGTCGATGCAGAGCTACTTCAATAAGATCTCAGCCAATAATAGCAATAGTGAAGCGTCATTGGTCAATATCTCGTACACGTGCCGCCGTAATGTATCGAGCGTCGGTGGTCGGCATCGAAAACTTTCAATATCAGACAGCTGGAACGTCTTCTTCTATTGCTAAATTGAGTTATCATTGTCTCGGTCTTGCTCGCAATAATATCGAAATTTAGGCATCCATTGATGTCATAATGCAACGAATGTAATAATAAATAAACTAATTTATTTTGAATAATATTTATATACAGGGTACCCCATGAGAAGTTGCTGAAACTAAACGATTGGTTCTTCCCTCCACTTCAGAAAGAGTCTTACGGTTAACGGTCATCCGCTCTCAAAGCAGTTCTTATTCTGGCTGTGGTAGAAGCAAGTCTGCGCGTAAATAAGTAATCTGACAACGAAAGAAAAGTTCTATCTAGTGCATACCTATGTTTCTTTTCTAGAGAAAAAGTGTAAAGCAATACTTATAGAGGATTTCGTATTAAATATGGAATACATAAAATTACGAGCGAAAACATACTGAAAAGATTAGAATTTATTGTTTATTTAAACTTATGTGTTACGTCACTCCATTTTTTGATAATAAATCTGCATTAAAATAATTTTTTGTGTTGTTTTTAACAGAATTATCGATAATTTTATACAGTACGGAGAACTATCCAAGACCGCAAACGTGATTCTGCCAAGGCCTTTTGTGTCTATAGCTGTAGAAGAAAATATTGAAAAAATTAGGAATTATTTTAAACAGAATCCAAATGCTTTCATTCAGAAAGTTGCCCAAGTTCTTCAAATATCAAAAACAACGTTACACAGGATTTTAAAATATTTCCTGAAAATGCATAAAATAACATACATCTCATCAATTGTTAACTGAATGCGCTACAACGTGAAATTTTACAAGACACTAAATGGAACATTTGAGAATGGAAAACTTGAAATTACACATGAGGCACATTTATAGCTAAATGGTTATGTGAATAACCAAAATTATTGATCTTGAGGATCTTGGAGAAAATCCCAACGTTTTTTTGGCAAAATTTTTATACGACAAAAAATAACGATATGAGCTCTTTTACAAATTTTCATTAAAGAATTGAGTTTGTACAAATTCAAATATGCGCACTTTGAAAATATTTATCATTAGCAGGTTCGGTGAGTTGTGTGTGGATTAATGGAACAATCCTCACCCAAGAAATCCAAGGATTTAATTTAAGACATTAGCGACATCCTGGATAAATTTGTGAATAAATTTATAAGCAGGAATGGCCTCTACGTTTGCAATTGTTAAGATTACAGAATTAAATTAGTAAATTTAACTAGTAAAAAAAATTTCGTCTTTCATTTCTACTTCCCTTCTCTCCTAGTCGGCAAAAATTTCCACATCCACGGGTGAGGCAAATCGCCTTGATCATTAGCTTACTTAATTATTAGCAGCATTTTCATCATTTTTCATTAATAAAATAAATTGATATATTTTGTTAAATTTTATTTATACCCATTACAAACTACAAATTTTTCTCTTTTTAATGCAATTTTTGTTTTTTCAATAACTAACATTCGAAAATAACAGCTAATTAATTTCGGCAACTTCCCATGGGACTTTGTATTACGTAATTCTTTCGTTCCATGTCCACCATAGCAACAAAACATCCAAAGCTTTGTCGCGCGAACGAAATTCTAACGATCTAGTTGACATGTGTCTGACAACATCAAGTACCGACACTCTTTCCAAAACGTGAACTACCCATTCGTATAATGCCATATCTTTGCCAGTCGGAAGACACCCAACTTACGACGGGATAAAAAAAGTCACGAACTGTGTAAGACTCATTTGTCCGAACTTTTGAATCACTTCTTTCACCTTGAAGCGGACCGACCGGATACCCCGCTACGGAAGAAGCACTGGACGGCATCGCACGGCTCTTCCGTGTTGAAAGTTGTAGATCTTGAAGTAGTCGTAGTGTATATGTATATGTACACACGCCATACCGCGAGCGTGATTCGAGATAGCAGTACGGCAAGAGCTTTTAAATGTAAAACAGGTCGACTGGATGGTGACATCTAACTCACGCTGCGATGCAGGCAACGAAAGAAGGGACCCGCATGTATACTGATACAGGTGAACAGGAAAATGACAGGGAGAAGGAGAGACGAAGAATGAGAAAACGATGGAAGAAGAAGGAAAGACGAGTGGCCCGACGTAGTCATCCTCCTCCCTCCCGCGTTCTCTATTTGCCTCGACACTCCTCTTCTGCACTATGCCTGCCGAGACGAGAAAATGGAAAATACAGCCGTGTTGTCTGCCGGGATGCTTTATGAAATTTAATAAATACGAAATGAATCTGCCCGCCGTTCGCGAGAAAGAAGGAGAATGTGTGTGAAAGATGGAACGATAAGGCGAACGAGGGAGCTACGAGAGTATGGCGAGTAGGGCGAAAAGAACAGCGCCAAGTTATGCCGCCGAGATAGGCTGTTGGCCCAGTTCACCGTCGTTTCGCTCCTTCAACCTTCTACCCTTCTTCCTTTTCATGATCGCGCAATGTTGTCGAAGCTAGCCCATTACAGCTCAGATGAATGCGAGAAGTGTAATCACGATTCTGAGTGCACAATTATTATTTTAAATTTATTTATAAGGAAATAAAAGTAGTCTGTATTTTAAAAAAAAGCATAAAATTTAAAAAAAAATAGAAGAAAAATTTCGATGTTTCATATATTCATATTTTGAAATTTTTTTCGTTGAAATTATGTTTTTTATTTTTCTTCTCTTTGACATTTTTTTCATAAAAATATAATGTGAATTTTAAAGAAATCGTTTAATTAAGCTAATAGTACGATAACATTGTTGTAGCAACATTTAAAATTGTCATAACAAAGGAATAAATATTTTTAATTCTTGATTATTATTAAAATTAAATCGTCAAAGCTTATTCAATTTCGATTTCCACTATTTCCGTTAATATCAAATACTAAAATTAATTCTAACATGTAATAATCAATAATGACCCAATTTAGAATTATATGAAGTATCTGATATTATCATATACATTACCGTAAAGTTTCAGCAAAAGTTTTAGCACGTCTTATGTTTTTACTAGCAAATCCATTTTTCATGTATAAAATTGAATTATGATAAGCTCTTTTATTTTCAGTCACGGAAGTATCCAATAAAGTCGCGAATGGTTGAAAAATAATTATAAACGGAAATTAAATAAATTTTTTAAATAGATGTCATATATATATATCGATTGAAAGAGATCGATTTCAAATTTTGCGCTGGATCAATAAACATTTGAATATCATGATGACTAACAAGAAACTGGTAATATTCTTGCAGAAATTAAGTATTAGAACACAAGTTTTTGTTTAAGACTTGAACAAAATTTATCGACAAAAAAACCAAAAGTTTGGCGTCTAGCCAAAAAGATTAAGCTTTGAGAAGTAAAAAAATCTAAAAAATTCTTTTTTCCAATTTTAATAAAAATATGTAATAATAAATTAAAAAACATAATATATACAAATTGTATTCATATTTTATTTTATTATTACACAATTACATTATTATCACACAATTTTTGTAAACAAAGAGTGTGCTGAAATGTATGCTTTGAACGGCATAACTACTTGAGTTTCACGATATTTCTTTAGATTAAATTATTGCCTTCTGAAGAAAACACGTGAGACACGCGACGAAAGCTAATATGTAAAAATGATGAAACATTAAATCCTAATTTAACATTAGTGCAATATTTATTATGTTTTATCTTCGTTCGTTGAATACTTCTTTCTAGCGTCTCTTGAGAATTGCATTTTTGAGTACGCATAAAAAATTATTTCATCCGTCTCCCTAGCCCCGAATAAATATTTAATGAGAAGTAGCGCGAGTTTTTCTGACCACCATTACGCGCTCCGAAAAGTTACCGGCAAGTTCCTAAGACGGTCTGTGAAAAATAATGTGCGTTCGACGGTATAAATAAGAACTTATTCGCGAGTTTCTGCACAGGTGCCGGAACGTGGCTCCCACTGCAGTGGCAGGAGTTTTCCATGAATTTATCGTCCATTTATGCTAAATTTTTTTAATAATTCTACACGAACTTTTCAGCACATTTCTGGACAAAGAAATTTTTTTCCCGGTAACCATATAGTAGATAAACTGTTTTGTGATTATAATTCCCCATTTTGTTTAGTAATATTATTAGTGTACTATTTTCTATATAATGAACAAATTAGTCAATAAAAATGAACAACTTATCGAAACTTGAAAAGAAGAATACATTGCAAAGTATAGGATCGTGATACGTGTAACACATATAATTTGTATTCATGTTAAGAGAATGCTACAAAGACGGTCGAACTCCGAAAAAGCGCACATACATATATTTTACAATACATATAATTTACGAAATTAACACACCAAACAAATTATCTTATAAACGTTTTGCAGATATCTAAATAAACATCTTATAATTGTTCATTTAGATATGATTATTATGTTTTATCTAAATTAGACACAAAAACGTTTAATCGACCAAATGTTTATATCAAATATTGACGATATTTTAGACGTTGATTTATTTTTTCAATCAATTATTTGTTATTAGGTGTATCGGATTGATAATGCAATATGCATAGATGGCTTCCATTAAATAATTGCAGTCTGGTGCATTTATAACATAAAATTCACGTATATCATCTTGGAGATTTTAATATTTAATGTAATTTTTTAAAATTATGTCTCTCTCTCTCTCTCTCTCTCTTTCTCGATGTATAAGAGAGCTAACGCATTACTATTAGCAATGAGCAAGTAACATGAGTTTCAAGATGATAGTTTACAGCAGGCAGCGCAGGGAATCGGAAGTGACAGAAAGGAGATTGTACCAATATTAGCATTCGCCTTGATACCACTATAAGCGAATTCACGGAAATGCTGAGATACTATGTTCGGTCATATCGCAGTTAGGAATTATCATTAAACCTGCTTTTGAATCAACCAGACTGCACAGACGTCTGATTCTGCGGGACGCGCTGAATATGCAAGCCTCTTCCGGCACGACGAGCTTTAGATTGTTTTGACGAGCAATTGGCGGCGTTTTGAAGCGGTGCGCGTAAATTTGCAACTCCACTTAACTCGCGCGATTGCGGTTTCCTCTTTACAATACTCTCAACTTACATTCTCCATACTCTGGGAAACGTTACATTCATTAACAACAAAACGTAGGTGATGTAACATATATGAGCAGTTTGAGAGAACGCGATGATATAAGCAATATTTCCCTCATTTGAGAAGCTCTGCAAAAATATTTGTTATAAAATCTATGCTTTCTCATAATAGTTTTTTCTCATGATCGCAACAAAAAATTATTACGATTTTATATCACGCAAAGGACTAATTACGCATCAAGATTCCATCAAAATGTACGTCTGATCATTACCGACTCGTACTACTATTTCGCTCGACTTATGCAATTGAATCGTCAACCACCATATTTGACTATCGCTGGTTGCTGTCCCGCGACTTAACTTTTACTTATGTCATACATCACCTGCCCGTAGTATATTACTCTCTCAGTCGAGTCGTGTAACATCATTAATCACGCCGACCATTAACTCGCACAACGCCTCAATGATTACAACGATGTACAGCCGTTTTTCCTTAATTATACCGGGGCTACATGCACCGTAAAAGGCCGGCGGCGGCATCGATGCTTTGTTACTTTCTTCAAGCGTAGCGCTCGAACTTTCTATCGAGAAACACGATGCAAGCAAGGGAGAGATAGAGTCGAG
Source organism: Cephalotes varians (assembly GCA_037157785.1). Lineage (NCBI taxonomy): Eukaryota > Metazoa > Arthropoda > Insecta > Hymenoptera > Formicidae > Cephalotes > Cephalotes varians. The sequence continues at coordinate 219,476 of JANQDE010000103.1, read as the reverse complement.
GAGCAAGGGATAGAGAAAACAACACCCCTCGGTAGATGGAGAGAACGTGGTCGCCGCCTTTAACGCTCTGTTGACTTCGCTAGACGGCGAAACTTCCTACTTCGCGGTTTACCGCCGATGAACTTAGAATTTCTAATGGCCGGGGACGCCGGTCGCGCTGCAAGCTGCATTCGTTGCCTCGCGTAGCTGCTCGGTCGTCTTTCTACCGAGGCCGCGTGCATTCAAATTTTACTCGTGCGCGGGAACGGGCAGAGAAAACCGCGGAAGAAACGAAGGTGGGAGTTAACCGCGACTGGTGCGCAATGAAACATTTTCGTGCAGCGTTAGTCATTTACTACGACGTGGCTGGTACCTTTCCCCAGTTGGCACGACGCGACGCTTTTCGGTCCTCATCGTCTTTTATTGCGAGACCGCATAATGGTCTTACTACGGTGTTTTATCATACTCCAAACCGTATTGTTTCTTATCAATAAACGCTTAAATTAGCCGGAGTAGAGTTACAAAGTATAATAACAATGACTCGAGATGAGATTGTGACACTTACGTACACACAATTTCACACAATTTCAGTGTATAATTATTTCCATACGACACAATCTTGGGTTTCATTTCTTATAAAATAATCAGATGTCATCTTGTTCCTGTAGAAATAAATAATGAACAGCACAGATTAAAAACAATTGCACACGGAAAAAATAATTTTGCTGAAGTATTTAAAAATTTAGCTAGATACAAATCTAAAAATAATTTTTGGTCTATCCAAAATAATATGTAGGACACTCGAGCAATATTGGAAAAAATGTTAACATTCTAGCAACCAGTTTAAACATTCTATATAATTATTTTGATGGTTCAACAAAATTATTTAATTATTTTTCAGATCTGTAACTATAACTAAATTTTTTTTCGTGCATACCTTTTCTTGAATAAGTTAGATCGTTAAAATATCGGAATATAGATCGAAAAAGTTCTTGATTATATAAAAATATATTTCACAGAGAGCACGCATAAACCCGATTGCGACATATTGACAGATTGCCTGACAGATTCCGATAGACAGATGCCTGGATTTTTCATACAAATTTAATCTTTTTAACGGCACGTTCGTTCGCCGTCGTTCAGCAACGAGAGTCCGACACGACGGGCCGAGTACTAGACAAAAACGGCAGAGACAAACATTCACGCTCGTTTTAGGATTCCGTTAATCCCCCCATTTTCCTGGTCCGCGGAAAAAGCCGAATTCAACAAAACCGTAATCCGTGGACGCGTTAGGACAAAGGGAAAGAAAAACGGAGTAGAATCGATCGCTCGTGCAAAGAATCGACCGTGGAAAATCAATCTCCGCACAGTATTCTCCACTCATGTTCTCTACTCACTTGTCTCACTACTCATTTCCCTATTCACTCTTCTCACTAAAGTGTATGTGTGTTGTCTTTCGCACCTCTTCCCCCCTCTCTCTTCCTTCCCCTCCTCTCTTCAATAACAATTCCCTCATTCTACCTTTGGTGCAGAGTTCATTATTTTTGATAAAATAAAAAGTTGAGAACCTTTGACTATTCACCCAGTTTATTGCTACGAAGGACGACACGAAGCGTCGCCTGGCACAAAACCACTCGACGCGGGCTAGGCACGATAGCCGTTCTTCTATGTTGATCTCCTTTTCCCGTTTATTACGGGGATATGAAAGCTATGAGCGTCGGCTTGTCTGTGCCCCTTTTCCTCAAGTTCAACTGCCCGATAGAGAATCTATCTTCTTGTAATATTTGTCGCGCATAAACACCTTCGTTTTTCTTTATCAATAAAGTATTGCGAACGGAAATTGTCTGTATACTTTATCATAAATCATTAGCGAAAATTATCGCCAATTAACAACAATTAAAAGAAACTGTTTAATTATTGAGATGAATATTTGGAAAATTCTTTGCCCTAATAATTAATCTACGTCTTTGTTGCACGGATAGTGTATCTATATGATCATAAGAAAAGATAAACTAAAAGAAGTTGAGACAATTTTTTTCAGAAAGCTAATACTATCTGATAAAGAGACAAACTTTTGTTTCTCGGTATACGTATATTATTAAGAATTCGTTTAATACATTTTAACCATCTTTAGAGATTTAATTACGGTTTATTACTTTGTCGCCTGCTCATAATAGTGCCGGACGGCAAGTAACAATGAATTCTTAAAACAATTACGTGAAACTCGCAAGACCGGAGAGTCTGACAATTAGCACAATAGCCCTTTTCGTACATTAGTTTCATTCCAAGTTGTTTACAAGCCCATCCTTTCATCGTCACTCGACAAAGGAGCATCGCAGTGAGACTGCGGAATCCCTTTTTGCTACGCGAGGCAGAAGAATCGATGTTAGTCAAGGACAAAAGTGCAGAAATGAAAAGAAAAACGATGGGGCGAATTCTCGCAAACCGTTAGCTACTGTGTCTCGCAGAAACGCTCGGGCTCGTATCATTGCAATTTCAATTGCACTTACCACAGGTCGCGATCGTAACTGATATCTAATTGCGGAAGTTCATCTCCGCCGGCTGCAGGATATTCATTTCGTGATGAATGATGCCAATCAACCAAGGAATTATTCTTGGATGAGCGACTGGCGGAATGTAAACCTGAGATACAAACCTAATGCTCTGTAAATCCGCGAAATTGGCAATCGCATCGACAATGTGTACATCGTCATTAGAAACTGTTCTACATTATAAAGTCTTACATTTTCTCTCAAATATTTTAACATAAATTCGTTATAAATTATAAAATTATTATGTATAACATGGAATATAACTAAAGCGATATGTGAAACAAATACAACAAATTTTAATTTTTCGAACAAATATTTATTATTTAGAGCTAAAAATTTGCCGATTCTAAACGAAGTTTCAATGAATGCGGATTATTTTTTGGCGGATGCCTTGTTTATTTGAATATCTATTAAACCCATGACGATAATATAAATGATCGAAAAGTAATAAATGGATAATTTTTCATTCCTTCCTTTTCACGGACATCGTTCCATCATTTTTAATTGGAATGATCGGCCAGATGGAAATTAGGAGTAGTAAGAGGTAAGCGTCTACTCCCAATGATTACAGGAAGACTTACGGTCGTTTACCCGATTCGACCCATGAAGTCGTCGTAGTGAGAATGCATCGGTAGCGCACCGCGTAGTCCGCCGGTGGAGTTTCAGAGACCGTGCATCCTGCAATTTCTCGAGTACACACTTGCGAACACTTGAGTAATTTAGCGGTACTTTGGCGTGACGGGTTTTCGCTTCGCTGAGCGGATGATCAATCGACGCGAGTAAACGCGTGTAAATTGTAGCGCTCTCTTATGCATTTCATCTTACGATTAATTTATTTACGTAGACTGACGTTAATAGATTGCAATATATTAATCGTAAATCAGTTAAAAAAATCGTAAATCATTGAAATTAAGAGTTCGACTTCGATCAAGATATCATTAAAATATTTTGTCACGCGCATTACTGCTCTTTTTTTATTTTTGAATATTCAATTTCGATTACTTTTCTCAAGGAACACTTCAGAAATAAGAGAAAAAGAGAATGGAGAAGGAAAGTATTCTAGTAATTAAAGAAATCTTGAATTTACATACACACACACACACACACGCGCGCGCGCGCGCGCGCACAAAGTAAAATAAAATATTTAATTACTTTGAGTTATATTAGGAATATCGTCAGTATTCGTTTTCCGTGTGTCTTAGTTACGTCTGTTTGTTAACAACAAATTTACGCAAGGGCTTAAAGCAAAGATTTTAAGTATCTTGACGTGCATTTGTTAAGATGTACCATGAAACATAAGCCTCTTCCCAGTATTTGTGGAATTATAAGAGAGATCCTTGGAGTAATACTACCTTCAATTTACTAAGTCCAGACATTCGCAAACACTCGAGTAATTTAACGCTGCAAGCAGCGGAACTTACAGTTGCCTACGAGACGCGAAGTAGATCCGCGTGTAATAACTTCAACATAGATTATAACATGTAAGTATATCTCCAAAGGTCAAAACGCATTAATTAATATCAGCTCACACATGCCTGAAATTGAACTTACAAAATGCTGAAGATTATCAGGAATAAATTGTCAAATTTTATATCAATATATTGCAAAATATATTAAGATAATAAAATAATATTGTAAAATTTTACATTAATTAAAGAAAACTAGATGTTATTCCGATGTCTAAACTTGCTGCTACTGATTCGTACAATTGTCTATGATTTAGATTATTTAATATCGTATTTAATTAGACACGTCTAAGGGACATCCTTCCTTTTTTATCCTAACTCGAAGTTCTTATCAAAACATTGAATGCGGTTTAAAATTTCTCCCTCTACTTCTCAATACCGGTCTTCTCTCTGCGAACGGTTCCTTCCTCTCGCCATAACTTAAAGTTTTAATCGAGTTGCTATGCTTCTAAGGACGACAAAGATACTCATTCCCTTTTCGTATCGCGCAAACGGCGCTAATTTGTAGCGCGAGCGTATCCGAGGGCGGAGATGAAACGCAACGAGTTGCCGGAAGCAAGGAGTAAGGAGAAAGAAACGGGCGTTTGGACGGCTTGAGTGCCAAGATAGAAAAAAAAAAGAGAAAGGAAGAAAAAGCGTGGCATTCACGGCGAGACGAAACCATAAAGAATTTATAGCGAGGAAACAACGGAGCTGCACACATCGTCGGCACTGTACAGCTCCTCAAGCTGCGCTTACAAGCATCGTGGTTACTGCAGCTCGTGACGTGAAGAAAACGCGCATAAAATGATGCAAACGTACCCCCCGTTTTATGCCGTCTCGTAAAAATGGAGCGGTCCACTCTACATGTAAAATGTCCACACGTTTATTCACCATTCATCAAATCCGATCGAGATGGTCCGACCGACTTCCAAGATGAAAAAGCTTCTCCGCGATTCTTCACTTCGGTGCGGACTTCGACGTCCCCATGATGGATAGCTTATATCTTCAATACATGCTTCTGTTTCGCAAATTATAAAATTCTCATGCATCTTCGCTTACACGCAGCAGATCATTTCGCTGAATCAAAGATGAATACGATTTGAAAGTATTAAATATTGAAAAAGTGTTGCGTCGCTTCAATTTCCACCAAAATTCCATTAATATCAATCCTATTGTTCCATCATGCGTGTGGCACATTCGATTTTAACTCGATTTATTTTATCGCGTCACTTCATTGTATGTACGATACAATGTATGATACAATAAACAAATTTCGTTATCAAAAAAATTCGACTATTTCTACTAACTAAAATTATTATAATGTTTTACTGAATTTATAATGCCTGTTGCGAGGAGCAGTGTTGACTTTAAAATACCGTTCCTAAACGAGAGAACTAAAACTTATCTGCGGAATCTTTTCCATCGATAACTCGTCGGGCAAGTTGTAAGAAAGATTAACGATACCGTTAACTCGGTAGAACTTTGTTGACGCGCATAGACAAGTACCGGCAAGTACTTGCGTCTACGCGGAAAAATTGCGTACGATATAATCTTGTCCCATCTGTGTGTTCGCGACGTGTTCACGCGAGTGGCGTCGGCAAGCAGTTAGCTAACCCCAGGGATACAAATCGCGGTAAAACTATCGCACCGACAACGACAGGAGCAACGGCGACAATGCGGGCGTGATTAATCTGGAGTAATATCGCGGCGTTCCTCCGCGCCTCCCAACCACGCGTCCCTGTAAGCGTAAGGCGAATGAAAGGGGTAGCTTAGGAAGACACCGGCTGGCAGAAACAGAGAACATCATCGAGGGGTGGATACGCGACATCGTCGGTTGCCATTCGCTCCCTCCTCCCCAGGAGGATGAATGCGGAATCGCGATCCCTTTTAGAATCGCAACCCTCACCAATGCAAAAGATTTTGTGTGTGTGCAACGGCGCGTCGCTTTCGTCTCTCCGCTGTGACGCGCGTGACTTAACAAGTGTCAATGTGAATAATGTGAGTTATTTTCAACGCCTGAAAGCAAAAAATCGTATCACGGGACATGCTAATCGCAGACATTCGTGCATTCATGCCGAATTCTTAAGAACAATGCAAAAAAGCAAAGAGGGAACTTCGGAATAGAAGTGACGTTTATTTGCGAAATAATAGTAGTCTCTTATTTACAGAGATTTGTTAAATTTGAGATTGCTTTCTTTTAAACTATCATAATACTCTTGCCCTCATAGATCTGTTTTTTAAATGTTTATATGTAAATTCAACTCTCGTGTTTTTTCATATGTACCAACATGTTTTTCATATGTACCAACGATGTTCGTTCTAAATTTATTAGCACTGAAAACCGCTGGCATTTATAAGCACAATGGGTTAAGCCACACAATCCGTAGCTACAAAAGCAACGCGATGCTCCGACTTCGTTATGTAAAATTCTTATATACATGTATATATATATATATATATATGTGTGTGTGTGTGTGTGTGTGTGTGTGTTAAATTTTTTAGAAAATAAAATAAATAAACACGAAAATAAATTGTGATACATTTTCTAAAAAAACTAATAAAATAAAATAGTTTTTATATTATAAGCTTATTCAACTTTGATCAAATTACACTTTAAAATAAAAGAATCACAAACCCCAATAAATCACATTTGAAAATACATCGCCTCGAACGCATGCTTTCCCGATGACTACAGCAGATTATACCGTGATACTGATCGACTAAACAACGCAGAATGTTTACGGTGTTCAACGAAACAGTCGGATTGTTGTTTCGTTATAAACCCGAATAGCCAGCACTATTTATTTTTCGCATACGTGGACGATCCAAATCAAAGAAACAGAAACTATTGCGCAGACAAATAACGATTTGTTTTCACAAATCATGGAAGGTAATATCCGCAAATTTGCAATTCGCGATTCGCCATACGCATTTCATCGCACGTAAAACGATGACCGGTGCAGTACGACGCGATTTACGTTCCGGAACGCTCACATTTTAAACACAGAACTCGCTTCATTTTATTGCTGTTTCGTTAGCTTAACTCGCATGCACGCATGCATGCATCTCCTCTTCACTCAGCTCTCTTTTTCGGAAGCGGTGGAGTCCACATCCCTATGTATATTCGGAGCACGCACGAAAAATTTCCAAAAACCAGCAAATGGTAGAGCATAACTGGTAGGCCCGTGACTTCCATACGCAGCATTAGTCAAAAGCATCATCCTTAACAGATTGAGATAAATCAGAGCAATCAGCGTTTTTGCATGCTTTTTACAAACAAAAAAGTGTAAAAAGATATTAAAAAGATAATTAAAAAAATGAAAATTTATAATGTAAATATATAATATTCTTGTGTTTTATAGAATACGAGATACTTAATTTTCTATGTTAAGAGCAATAAATTTGTATTTTTAATTTTATCGTAAAAATCATCGTATATTAAATAAATTTTGTACGATCTTTTAACAAAAGTTAAATCCGTATTGCAAAATTTTGCTTTCTTAAAAGAAAAAGACATAAATAAATAAATAAGCCAAAAAATGTGCAAGAAAAAGATAGAATTAATAAATCTTTAATCCCACGATAATCTAAAATTGAAACGTTTCGGTTTACTTAGCCATCATATCAACCATCAATTATAATAATTTTAAACACATTTAACAGTCATAATAACTATAAATTCGATAAATTAGCTTTCTAAAAAATAACTGTTAAACTAACTAAAAAAATCTTGTACTAACATTTCAAAAATTATCTTGAGTTTGTAACGGTTTTTGAGGTCCGAAAATAAAACTAGTAAAAACCGAGTGAAAAGTAGAGATAAAAAATAATGTTTAAATAAACTAAAGATGAAGGAGAGGAAGTTTAGGTAACTTACAATAAAGCAGGGACCGATTGAGACCTCCATAAGCGAGCGGTGCAATAATGTCCATTTCACAGTGCTCAAAATATTTTTTTTTTTCTCCTTTCTTATTCACTTCGGAAATAATTACTCTTCAGAAGAAACGTTACATTAAAATTTCCGCATAAATAAATCATCTTTCTATTTTCCTGGTTTAATTAACCTCGCTTATCTCCTAGGTTATTAGAAACGCTTCATGCTTTTGGTCGAAAGTGTACATATGTGTGCAAAAGCACGGACGCACACGTTACGAGCAGTCATAATCGAGCTGACGCGTCGCGGTATGCACCGCACGTGCGCAACAAACGCACTTCTGAAATTTGATGTCCGAATAGAGCTTAAGAGATGATTTCACCTATTTAGCAGATCCGTTCAGATCGATGAGCAATTGAGGTCATGGGAAGTCAAATATATTCACAGATTCAGAAATTTTTAATGGAAATCCGACTGGTAGCTGTAAACTTCCGCCACGATGCATGCATCACATGCACGTACGCACGCATTACATTGATTATGACCGTCGCTCGAGCGATGCAAATATCTTCCACGCATAGAAAGTCTAAAATATTTTAATAAATAACAATGATTTTAATTTTGTTAGGAAGCAATTTCCGCCATCTCATTTCAGAAAAGATAATTCTTCCACGAACCCATGTGGGACGAGATGCTCCATCGTGTTTTCTGATTATGTTGTCCCACTTACTTAATGCTAATCTTATTTAGGTTGCGTGTACTCGTCTAAAAGATTAGCATTACGCCAGTGGATACCAGAGATAAGTTCAGTCGTTTGAGAAACGTGAATATTTTTAGAGAATAATTTTCAAGTCACGAAAAGATGAATAATATTCAACGTTATGAATATATTAAACTGAATTATGTACACTTATTAGAGTATTCGTTAGGTCATACATTATTAGAAAATAAAATTTTTAAAACACGCCAAACCACAGAAAGAGAGAGAGAAAGAAAAAAGAGAGAGAGAGATAGAGAGCTTTATTTTTAAATTAAAATACTACTATTTTTAAATTAAAATAAAATATTTAACAAGGTTGTTATCAGTTAATTTTGTATTTTATATATTCTCTCCATCTTTATTTTAAAATGTAATTGATAATAAATAATTACATTTTCTTATTTTAAGAAATAAATAATATTGTGATAAAAGACCAAGATAAACGAGCAAAAACGATATTAAGTTAATAAATGTGTATAATTGAAACAATTAATAAGCGGAACGTTTCGACTTAACTAATCCTCCTCTTCAGCCGCTATTAAAATCTGACATATAACAATTTAATACATATAAATAATGATCATAAGGAAATTTAAGTCAAAAATTTTAGTCAAAAAAATATAAAATAGGTTTATAACTGATTCGTCTTTTCATAAGCGAGAATCAATTAAGTCCGATGTTATAAAATTGTCAAATTATTATATGCGAATACGTCAGTGTGAATGTGTATTATAACTACGTAAAATAATAAAAGTTATAGTGAAGATTTTGTATGATAAAGGAATTTACGAATCGTTTCCTGTAACATTACGAACGTAAATAATATTGTTATTTAATGTTATATAACAATAAATCAATCAATCAAACAAATCTTTTAATTATTTTACTATGCGCAACAAAAAATCATAAAACCTTTCATCATAGACAATGTTAAAAAGTATACAAAAGTTGTTTGAAACATAGTTTCAAACAAATCGCTGATATTGAGAAAAAAATAGTTGCTGAATGCCATCATCAATGAGAGGGAAATGCTTGCAAATATTCATTTTTTTTGTGTTAGATACAAATAATATTTTTACAAATCGTTTATTAAATGGACGGTGAGAATAAACGACACCGTCCATCCGATGTTCATTTCTGTAAAACTCGATTGTGCGAATGGCAAAGGTCGCACATTTCCAATTTACGGAAATGTTATTCGAAGTGTACCATAAAATTTGACCTCTCGCAACGTCACCTCCGAAAAAATGGCCAGGTTTCGATAAAATCGAGAGACGGAATAGGGCGGGAAGAGGAAATCCGTTTGAATGTGATAGATGCTCTTCCGCTCGAATCAACAGCCGATTTTACCGTACGTCCGTACAAGGTAGCGCACTAATGGACAGAATCCTCGTATCCTGCGAGCGCATTCTTTCCCTGGAGCGTACAGATGGGTGGATGTAAAGGGATGACGAAAGTGCATTTCACCTTAGTCTAATACAGACGGATAGGATTTAACTTTCAGCTGAGAAGGAAAGAATGCAATACGCGCGACACGCATTCAATAGGAATTTGGTAAACGCCGTACATCTTCTCTTTCAAATGTCCTATTTAAATCAAGAGTGTCCATTATTCATTTGATTGGAATATGCTTTCCTACCTAAGAAAAACTAAACATAAATACAGTTGGGAATGTTACTTTATAAAGATAATATGTTATTACTTTTTATAAAAAGTAACTCATTATTTATATTATTCGTTATTAATTTTAATGCGTTACCGTTATGCTGGCGCTAGACTATGCGCGATTCGTGGTGATTCGCGTCCTTTGATTTCAAAGTCAAAAAAACTGACTAGACTAGCGTATTGGCACGAATATTAAACGACGAGTGCAAATTCAACGAATATGTCTATTTGCATTGTTTGCAAATCTTATATGAATAGAAAATTGCGAGTTTTAAACTGTTACGAATCATGAATCGCGCATAGTCTGGCGCAAGTTTTACCATCACTTAACGATTCTTTACTTTTTTCGTTACTTCCTTGTAATGCTAGAATAAGATATTAGATTTTAAAAATACATTATTCAATAATCAATATTATAAATATAATAATTAATATTTTAAAACTTAAAACTTTAAATTTTAGTCTCTATATAGCAAATTCTATATACATGTATAGCTTTTTTTATATTAAATTTATGTGATAAATCTTCTAATTCTTTATATCAATATTTTTATTTTGTGTGTGTGTGTGTGTGTGTGTGTGTGTGTGTGTATGCGCGCGCGCGCGTATTTTTAATAATGACATTAATATTTAAAAATAATATTTATTAAGCATTGTTTTTAAATATTAATGTCATTATTAAGAATGCACTATCAGTATCAAAAATCTATAGTTCACATGCCATATATTCTATGGACTTTCAGTACTAGCAGCACTATCGAAATGCAGCCTAAGATACAAGATACAAAATATTTTCCAATATTTAAATTTCTATTTAAATAAAATGTTTCTATCTAATCAAAAATAATACAATCTATTGAAATATAAAGATAATAAGGAACTAAACTAATGGATGAAAGTAACGGTTGAATTTGTTACTGTTACTATAAAAATGTAATATTAACTTTACTGTTATAGACAAAAAAGTAACGAAAAAAAATAACGGTAACGACATTATAAGTAACGAGTTACTTCACAACCTTGCGTAAAAATTGCAAAAATATTTTTACATAAAGATCTGCCATCTGACAGAATTTTCTTCATAATATTTCTGCAGAAAATAGTATTTTGCAAAAGTCATATAATTTCACGAAGCCATTTATACATTAATCATTGAGCTTCGCAATAGCAAAATACGAAGAAAAAGGATGTTAACTTGACTGGTTACGATACTGATAGTAGTTCTCGTTTGAAGATGACGCCCATTTTCGTAAGACCAGATTCGACCGTGCATTCTCTCATATGATTCTACGATAGCTATATGTATGTACAGAGAGAGAGAGAGAGAGAGAGGGAGGAAGGAGGGGGGGAGAGAGAGAGAAAGAGAGATAGGAGCGCGCGCGACACATTTCGAAGTCACTTCGATCGAGTCTCTCGATTCGACGACGTTGAATTGGAATTACCGTAGATAGAGAGGAAAGGATTGAAAGGACGCCGAATGGGATTGGGTATACGGATACTCCGACAGTCGCAAAAAATTGCTGCAGACCATGTACTTCCAGCGCAATGCTATGGTTCTACTTGATATTTGAATATCAAGGAAAGTCCAACAGAAGAATCTCATTGTTCGAGTTCGTAAAAATTTCGGGAATGTTCGAACACTGTAAAAATCTACGAAAGCGAACTTCACTCGCCGAGAGTTTTGCGAAAAGTTTAAATACTTAAGGAGGATCGGGATTACCGTTCGCGGAGTAGAGTTCGCGAAGAGTTTAGAATAGACAGCGATAATCTGATCCCATATATATTTCACGACTCGCAACGTTCCAAGCATTTTCACCAATCTTGACATTTTGTACGATGAAATTTGTTAAACTTGGCAAGCGGCTTAATTAATTTTGTGGAAAATTTAGACGGAATTTGTTCATTGCAGCACATTAATTGCAAAATATGAGGCATCCTCGGTGATCCTTAAAATTTAGATATGCGCAAGTGTATTACCCTCATGAAGTTATTACATAACGACTGAAAATAAACTAAATCTATCAATATAATAATTATAAATAACTCGAAGATTTTAACTCGAGATTTAATTATCAAGAGACATAATTCAAATGTTTCAATATGAGATTTAATTACCAAGAGACATTATATATACATTATGTATTATAATAATATCGAGATAGAGTACTAAATAATAAAAATTTTTTTGTAGTAAAAGTCTTTAACTCTTGTTTTTGTAATAAATTTTATTCTAAATTCATCGAAGAATTTTTCCTTAAAGAAACGCAATTCCCGAGACATTATGAGCAGATACCACTGATACAAGAGAATTCAGTGTTTCTATTTTTTCGGGACAGCCTTCTGTCTTTCAAAGCTATACAAACAAGAGGATCGTAGTATCACCGAGAACATTCGTGCCAAAAATAGGAGTGTACGAGAGCCCAACATTCACGAACACCTCGTTAAGGATAATCTTACCGTTGATCGCTACCACGTGCGATCACGGAACGATCGGCGAAAGAAATTTTCGTAGTGGGTCGTAGTACTTAATGTGTCGCCGAAGAAACGATATACATAATCGAACGCAGTCGAAAAATTTGTGTTACATTTAACACATTTCACGTGTCCCAAACGGTCCACCTAAATTTTTATATTAATTTAACATAAAATAAATATGTTAGACGATAACGCAAACGTTATGTAAAAGTTAATACAAGAAATATAACCTTTTGACACAATTTGGAAACAATTTGTGAAAGCATATTTCTTCAATAAAATTAACATCTACAATATGTTAAATTAACACGTACATTCAATAAAATTAGCATTTATAATATGTTAAGTTAACACGTACATCTCTTATTCATTTATCTTAGAATTTATGTTTTTAAACTACATTATTTTTATGTTATTTGTTCGCTTACTCATAAATTATGTTATTTTAACACTAAAAAGTTTTTAATATTAATCTAACAAAAATTTTAACAAAAACCGTTTTTAACACAAATACAAATTTTTTTTATTGCTTTCAAACATCTACGAACTCTCAAATAAATTCGTCATACCGTATCCTTCTATAATTTCTTAACAATACAATTTTCAATATTTCTGTAACTAATTTTGCATAAAATTTTTGCGTAAAGATTCAATCTGTTCAAAGAAGACTAAATTACGTTTTTTTACGTAACGAAACACAAAAGAGCATATGGTGCTCTTCGACACAAAGATCTCTATTTAATTGTACATCGTGTACAATCTTCCTTTCGTCCTTCTCGCTTCATGTAGCTGTTTCGAGTGTGAGAAAAAGCAGGCGGGAAGATAAAATCTACTCACGCACGACATGAGTCGACCAATTCATACACGCGCGTACACATCTCACTCGGAGTTTCAATTAATTCTGGCGCACAATTTCGTCTATTTACACGGTGGCTGTGGCACACGTGCTGCGAGATGGTCGCAGCCGATGGTCTCGTCACACATCGGCGAGGTCGCTGATATTTCGTTAAATTTACAGCGTCCTCGCTTCCCGAGGTGAGATACCTCAACTGCATTCAAGGTATTCTCTTTGACTTTGAACAGATGACGCATGATGATTGCAATCAGTTTCATTTTAAGGAATTACACGATCATCTTCATGCAACTAATTTTATTATCTCGTCGCATTTAGCGTCTTGGCATTCCAACGAATCTTTGTCATTTAATTAAAAAAGAGAGAAGGAGAAAAAGTTATTAATAATGATGGAAGTGGTGACAAGACTCCGAGCTGAGTGTTTCCAGGCGAGCGATTCGATGCGCGAAAATTCCAGAGTGGCTGAACGAATACTCGTACGTGCGCGCACACATCTCGACGGAGTTTCAATTAATTCGGGCCGGCAGTTTCGTTTGTTTACACGGCCACCGCGGCTTTCGCGTCACGGTCGTTGCAAAATAGCCGGGCCGATGATCCCGTCACGACCCACCACCAACGGCGCGACGCGACTGCGAGTTCGCGGCGCGTCAGCTGCCGCATTCTCGCGTGATTTTCGCGGCAGCAATTACTATGTAAATACCGTAACTCTCCTGCGCGAAAGAAAGTAATTACATACTGTGATTCGCCATCGGGCGCGAGCGCGCGACCGCGACGCTCAGATTAAATGTCGCCAAACATTATTTTATTTTATTTTTTCACGGCAGATCTCTTCGACTTTTAGCGATACCCTTGCGCGTAATCAAGGAGAATTGTTCTCCCTTTCTTCGTAAAACTCGTACGTGTTTCGCAAAAATGATCTTTGCTGAATGCCGATAGAAAAATTGGTATGAGAGGAAAGCTTTGCGGGTTTAGAAGAAAAAAATACTGGAAATATGATTGCACGATTTGATTTATCTACACATCTTCAGAAGAGATATAGAGCAACGTCTTAGATTAAACGCGTATTTAATCGATGTACATGTAAATTAACATAACATTAAGGCACATCGATCGATACATAAAAACTTCCACTTTTGACCCGAATAAGTTTACCGTATGGTATGAATATGCATTTGAGATTAATTTAATATGATAAGCTTACAGAAACCGCCGAAGCGATAATAACCGCCGTTGCGTTATTAACTCCATTAAAAAAAAATCATAAAGGTATAAATTATGTTTGCTTGCGTACACGTCACACTTTTCATACAAATGATGTAAAAATAATAGAATTATTATACACAACGTGACAATTGACATAGAAGTTTACGTAACATAATAAAACAATAACTCCAATAAATATTGATCAATAGAAGGAAGACTTTTTAAAAATAGTTATTTTTTATTATATAAATGCATTTACCTTTATCGAAAAAGGAAATATCTTATTTATTGGCATATACGTAAAAGTATTTCCGTTATATATTTTAATGCCTGCGATGATGTTAAGACAATACATATTGTTACGTCGATAATCAATAACGCTGAGATATAGGTCGCTCGCGTTATCACATCTCTGCGGACGTTACACTCCGATATTTCCCGGAAACAGGAGACTTACCCATAATTACCACGGTTACCGGGGACTAATGACACCGACGGATGTATTATTAGTATACACTCCCAGCGCACACCCCGACGGTCTTATCTGGGGCGAGGGGTAACGGCAACAGCTCGTAAATTGATTCGAGATAATGTTGTCGTCTTCGGGCTACCAAGTCACATCAGAAATCTGTCATTCGCGACAAATTCACTTTTAGTCACCGTTTACTTTACCTTTGCGAGTCAACCCCTTTGCAATTGTCTCTCTGTGTGCCTTTTTCGTCCATCGAGACAGAGAAAAACGTTTTTGAGTTTTAAGTTTACTTCATTATCGCGACTTACTTCTACCGATGTGATACGGAAATACAAATTACACAGTGATAGATATTTTTGATTTCAAATTCGACCTGGTTTCTTTCATCAGAGATATAATAAGCGCGTCATTTAAAATCATAATTTTTTAAAAGTCGTCAAAAATAGAGAAAAACAGGGAGAGAGAGAGAGAAAAGAGAAATTGTTTTATCCTTCTCAACATCTTGAGCCAAAATCAAAATGTTAAGAATAAATCAATTTCCTGTTACAAGCTTCTGCTTTCATCCTTCAGTCTCATAAAAGAAACTAAAATAAGACTGAGCCGCTTTAAAAGAGTTTAGATATGCTTTCCTTGTATCCTCTTAACTTTTTTTCCATACAGGAAATTTATAGCGGACGATAATCTTTAAACCGATTCTCTCTCGCTTCTAAACTTCGATCTAGGCTCAGGAAAACAAGTCCATATTGAATGTAATATTTTTTATCCTACTGAAAAGATAATGCTCCACTAATAAATAGTAATAAAATTGATTTTTGGAAAAAAGCTTTTAAAGTCGATTAACTCAACTAACTGCAAAAGCAACCATAATTTCTCCCATTTTCATTTCCGAACTGATTCAATGATGTCCACATTTTAAGCGAATTTTCGATATATTCCATGTGTCGCGTTTGCGATTATTCACCGTATTGTATTGATATATAACACATAATATTATCATGAAAATCGAACAAGTACATCAATTGCTATCAAAATTATGCAATTTTCCGATTAATTTAGTAATTCATACGTTTCAATCAAATTTCAATAGTTCAAGTCTGAAAATACAGTTTCAAATAAGCAAAACTATTAAATGTATAATGTGACAATTAAGTTCTCTAAGATTGAGAGGCCATAAAAAGATACACAAGAAAAGATCAAAAATATTTATTAATATCATTATGCAATATAATCTCCGTTCGTTTCCGAACATTACTTACATCGCTACAAGGAATCGAATGTCCGAGAAAACGAATTCCGAATCGCCTTCTCTCGTCACAGTTTGTTGGATCAATGACACATCTTCAAATTTTGTCTTTTTCATTGCAATTTTTAATTTAAAAAAGAAAAAAGTCAGCGCTAAATCAAGGTGGATGAGTTAACACAGGGAAACTTCTTCGTTTCAAAAGACAATGGCGAAAAATGCGTCAGTGTGTTATCTTGCAGAAGAAACTTCGACTAAAATCTTACGTACTGTCTCTCTATTGATCCCTGTCATCTCTGCCAACATTCTAACACCCAAACACTTCGATCTTCAACCAAATACTTTTGAATGCCTCTTCGACTCTTCTAGAAGTTAAAGGCCTTTTCGTTTATTGTTTTCTAACGATTTTTACCCTTTTATGCTTATCCTTTTTTACTCAAATACATTTGTTCTCGATAAACATTCTTCATCGTACACTTTTCAACATTTTAAACGTTTCAGAGTGACTGTTTTCTTCAATTTTACACTAAATTTAATCGCTGCTCTTTGTTCTATTTTAAGAACTTCGACACAATCAAAAACTAATCTCACTAAACGCACTAAACAATTGTTAAATTCGAAACTAAACTAGTTGAAAATAGCACATCATATAAACGTTTTTTTTCTAACTATATTCATGGAAAAAAGTCGTATCAGTTACTAGAATTTGAGGAACAAATAGCACTTCAACTATGTATTATAAAATTGTAATAACAATAATAAATAAATTATACAAGCTAAGAAAATATAGTAATATTAACTATAATCATTAAATATAAAATTAATGTTAAATATAAAATTAATACATATACACAAAAAAAAAAAAAAGATAAATTGCTGCAATAAGAATCTATGTGTAGCTAAATTTCAGAGATCATATATTTTGATACATATAACTCTTTCAGGAATTATAAAGTTCCTGAATTTTTATACAGCACTAAAAACTATACTGTCGCGCATGTGCGCATGTGAAATACATTTATATCTCTCATTTACTTTTGTCATCGAACTCAATGATTCGCAGTCAAGAAACCATTTTATCAGAAGGAAAACACATATAATACTGCACTTTTTATCCTATTCTGTATAGTTTTTTATTTACGAGAATCTGCTGCCTTTATCTCAGCCGCGTACTATTCGTATTATGTTTCATTTCAAAAACATATTTGTTTAAACTCGAAGAATATAACTACATGAATATAGGTAAGGGCAAATGAGAATTAAGCACTATTAGAAGAGATAATAGAAACACCACAATCTGTAATCACCAATCACAGGATTCACCATGATCACGATTTTAAGTGGGATAATGTAGAAATAATCGATACAAAACCCTTTTTAAGCAAAAGATTAATATCTGAAATGTTACATAAGTAAACAAACAATCTTAATTTACAATCTGACATTAACTCTTTTTAAGATTTGTATATTTCAGTAAATAAATTATAAACAATTAACTAGCTGTATTAGATTATTTCAATATCTCAGTTTGACTTGTACCATTGTAATGACAACACCATGTTTGTTACTTTAGTCAATTTTAAAATCTCGACTGCGCTTATATTAGACTCCTACTCATAATGTAATTTACAACTTGACTACGCCGTTTTATAAGTCTTGACTCCTTTTGGTAAGTTGGAACATGTTCAATGTTTCATTGACTTGATAAACATCTATGTCGCTCTTTTACTGGGACATTAGTTAAACTTTCTTGCCACTCGGTCATGCAATCATTGTGAGCGATACTTACCAATCAGTCTGCATATGCTTTTGGCTTCCTTCCGAAGTTCAAGATTCGTTTACTAATCACTTTGACTTTGTACTACAGCGTCACTGAGGATGGCTCGAATATGAGCCAAAACGTATATATTTTGTAATTAAATATAACGATTTTATTATTGTACCCTTCTAACAGTGTTTAACTCTCATTTGCCCTTACTCATATTCATTTTGATTAGAGAGAGAGAGAGACTCGTTGGATTAACTTATTGTTGAAGAATATAATTGTAATATTTTATTTATATGAAATCTATATAACTGCTGTGTAATTGCATTGCTATTTCACTATCAATTAATAGTTTACAACTTTTGTAATCACAATATTTTTATATCTCTAGAAATAGCGGTGATATTCAAGGTGGACAAAGTTATTGCCCCACCTTGTATAGCGTTAGTATTACTATAATAATATCACTCTGGGAATTTAATTGTGTAGAATAGCTTTCGATATTTATCACGCATATTATAAATAAATAAAATTATTATTAAATTTCTGAAAATACATCGCACTGCTAAACATACTTATCGACAATCCGGTAACGAACTTCATTGTTTTGTATGAAAAAAGTAAAATAAATATTTTCCGCACTGTCATATCACATATAACGTCTTTCAATACGTGATTACGCGAAAACAGCAAACGCTATCGCGCGGGAAACTGAAATATGAGAAATCGCTACACGCACTCCGTCTTGCGAAACGTCACGTCTGTAAACATTCATCGGTCTTTTTGAATGTAATCGACGGTGAAAATATTTCAGGAGCGCTGACGGAACTTTATCTTCGACTCTGTTTTCAAAGACCCTATATTTCGCCTCCAAAGGAGTTAGGGGTCGCTGGACGAGAAAAGGAGGAAGAAGGCGAGACGCTCAGAATGTTTGTATATTCGGAAAAGGATCAAGCTCATATCACGGAATCCTTGGGTGTTACTTACGTCATATAGCATCCCACTCATCTCGCATTATTAAAATCTAAGCCCTATCACATGTGGCTTTTCATAACAACGCTCTGCCGATCGATAGGGCCATGTCAGGATCTTTAAAACAGTTAACTAAACTTTCACGCCAGTAAAAGTTATTCAAGTGTTTCGCCGGTGAGAATTTAATTGCAATTTAGATTCTTATATGTATGAAAAATATATTATTATTAGTATGATTCATGCACAGAAAAAATTAGTCTTAAATCAAGACTAGATGTTCTTATATATAAGCAAGAATATTATAATCTTCTTAGAGATTATAATCTTAGGGATAAATAAAATATTATAATCTTCCAGGAAAATTTTAGTCTTGATTGAATTTGTATTAATGCAAGTAAATGATTCAATATAAATTCAATCAGATCAAGACTAAAATCTTTTTAATAAAATTATATTAATATTCTTGCTTATACATAAAAATATCTAGAGTTTTAATTTAAAATATTTAAGATATATTATTCTTCGGTACGTTCATGTATTATTTTTTCAGTGCGCAATATTTTTAGGATGTACAATCTCAGATAGGAATAACGTGTTCGCCGCTTCGCTCAAGCTAAATTAAATCTAGTGGATTATGAAGCGAGTGAAGACGAATATATGCATAAGAACGGTTTACATTTGATTCACTGGGAATATCTACCTGGCTGTTTGTATCGTTAACCAACTCCTATGCGAGAGTAAACGATTTCATAATGGAAACTCGCGGTTGATATTTCAAATGAATCGTGACGTCCGCCTCTGAAGTGGATTACATTTCAAGAACCAATCATTCCGTGCCGCGCGTATTTGCCGAGAGCTTATTAAAAAAATCCATGATTAGCTAGCCCGAAATACGTGATGTAACGATTATACCCAAGCAAACTATAAACGGCACGAACGCGACTTGGTTTGTTGGCAGTGCAAATATTTAAATGTCATAATTAATATATCGATATATTCGATGCTTTAATACTAAATGTCTATGTCAAATAGATTTTGTCCATTTGAAATAGTTTCGATGCATTTGTTTGTCTTTCTCGCCGCATAGGTACGTAAATTTTGCGATCGACCGCACATTTTTAATGGATAACGTCAACGCATGGAATCACATGTACAACTTTTCTTGACTTCTTTCGGAAAGTGTCGTAAAACAATCCCGATTTCGCGTTACGATCTTATTGCCTATGTAAAAGCCGGTTATAGCCAAAAGTTGGAGTCGCTATGTATTCAAAACGAAAATTCCGTGGTAAAGATATTTTCTGCTTAAGTGACCAGCAAGACGCGTAAAGCCAGCAAATTCTACCTTGCCTTTCGCTGCGGAAGCTGGATGCACCTTTCCCAATGGTAAAAGTAGTCGAACCATATTGAAAGTTTAACGCGCCGTAAGCACGTAGAGTCTTCTTCTTTGTAACTGTACATGCAGCTTCTTCCCTGCGTCCGGCCCGAGATTGTATCGAGGATGTGTGCGTTATGAGCCAGCAATAAAAATAAGCAACTCCAGCTTTTACACATAGCAATGCAATTCATGGTGCTCAGGTTGGATCACGTTCAATCACGATCCTGTCTCTCGATTGTTATTAGAAAGAGAAAATTAGCTATTAGAAAATATACTCGAATATACATACGATGCTGTTAAAATATCTGTAAGCAGAGAATTCAATAAGCAGAATATAAGGCCATATAATAAATAATAATATATAATATATACATTTTATATAATATTTATTTTATAATATTTTATAATATATAATATATTATATTATAAAAAAATCAAGGTTGGATAGTAACTAGTTAATTAATTAAAAGTTGAAAGTTAAAAAGTTAATAACTTTTAACTTAACTTTGTTAATTTCAAATGAGTTAACTTTTAACTTCAACTAGTTATTTGGTAATATAAATTAATTTTAACTTATTAACTTTTTTTTAAGTTAAAAATTTTTTATCTTTGAGCGTCAATATACTTTTTCTATAAAATTTTAAACATTAAACCATTTAAAAAAGCCCAATGATTATAATGGACGTGATGCCTTGTCAGTGCTATTTGCATTTTCTTCGAAGCATTGTAAATTAAAAATTTTATTTAAATCATATGTAATACATTATTCTTTTATGATAATTATATGATAATTTTTGATATTTATGATAATTAATATTTACCTAATAATCTTTATCTACATTTCTTGTAATTCTTTCTGTGTAATTCTTTAACTATTATTGGTTAGTTTTTTATAATTAAAGAAAAAATACAGTTTTATATAAAAAGTCTAACAAAAAATAATATATTTTAAATCAAATAAATTAAATATTGGTCAAAGCTAAATGTTGGTGGTCTATAATACTTTTAAATTTAAACATAATTAATATTCCAATAGACGTTCAAACTATGCGCCGAACACAGCCGGACATAATAATGTAACCGGACATAATAATAATGTCTAAACTAAACTGGAATTAAAATCACAAATAAATTACATAAACTTATCTAAACTTATATAAACTCATTTTACAAATAAAATATTATATAAATTTATTCGATAATCCATATTGTAATTGTTTTTTCCTTTAGAGTAATCTAATCTAAAACATGTTTGTATTAAATAAACAAATCTGTTTATTTAAATACAAATAATGCTTTTTAAAATTAACTTTTAATTTAAGTTTATTTAATCTTAACTTTTAACTAAGTTTATTGTTATGTAACTTTAACATAATTACGTTAATTTTATAAACATTAACTTTAACTTAATTTAGTTAACAGAAAAGAATAACTTAATCTGATCTCCTAAAAAAAAATTAGATTTATATAATATAAAGCTATATAGGTTATTCCGTATGTCAAATACCCGAAGTTTTGACATTTAAATTCGGAACACCTTATATCTATATTCATTACTCATATATATTTTTGTTATATAAAACTAATATGTATTTTTTTATAAAATAAAATTTTTTAAACATTATTATCATTTGATAAAATTAAATATCATATATTATTTTTTTTATTTAATCGACATCATTGAGAGTACGCAAAAATTGAATTCAACCCTTATCAAATGATATAGCTACATAGCTACGTAGCTGCGACGGTAGTAAACGATATGGATAATATAATGACATAGGTTCTTATATAAGCGGCAATATTCGTAATATATTACAGAAAAAATTCTATTCCCTTTGGCATTATACGGGAAGGATAAGGGGGACTGTCGTTATGGGGGAACTGTAATTCCGAACACCTGGAGATATTTTCTAGTTCTTATTTTCTGCTCAGTCGAACGAAAGAAAAACATAAAAACTTTCGCGACAATTGTCTCAAGCATCACTTATTTTTTCTACAAATTTTTTGGCAAATTTAATATCGATGATTTCTTAACAAAAATTTTGAATGACGCACCAAATTTCTTTATTGACTTTTTCATTCTGAATATCTAATTAGAATTAGAATTAGAGATATCGCATTTTTTAAATCAAAATAAAAGAAGAATTAAAACGAGTAATTCACATTATACCTTCGCGCGCGATTCTTAATCTTCCCTAAAAAAAATTCCTTTTTATTTTGTATCAATTATGCAGAAATTCAAAATATGTATCAACGCCTTAACATTGACGCAGCAATTTTTACTTTCTTAACACGTTGATCGCTCAGCATAAATTGAGTATCCCGCGAGGCCCAAATCCGCAGTTCACCGCAGGTCATCGCGCTAGTATGTAAGTTGAAAACGATTTGTTTGTTTTTCATTTGTCTTTCCAATGCTCGACAATAAAGTCTTTGTCTTTTTTCGTTGTTTTTTTGTTTTTTATTCAGAAGCCAGCCATTATCATAACGGATATCGAACTGTAGTTTCTTTTGGAATGTACGAATTGTAGTTTTTTTTATTCTTACGATTATTATGTCAATCAGGCGGAATGTAGGTGCAAGTGACGTGAGCAGCAGTAATGAAGAAATGATTCAAATGGGAATGGGATGATAAATGGGAAGAAAGCGGAAAAACAGAGAGAATTTACTCAAGTTCAAGTTCAGAAAATGACGAACTACCTGTCACCCATATCTGGGTGACGGGGCCCCTGTGAAACTTATCCGTCATCCACATATGAGTGACGTGATGTCCAACATGTTAATGAAGAAAATGAGTAGGATCTTTCACTATATCTTGTTATCTGTCATTTTAGAAATCAAGCATATCCTATTTCGCATTTCCTAATGGTAATCAATATCGCAGACAAACATTTTGGAATCAGCAATTAATTTCACATGTCTGATCTAAATGAGACAATCTTCGGTATAACTGATTCATCAATTGAATCATTGTAGCTATATATCATCTTTGCGATAAGTAAACAACAGAGATACGATCGTTATTGCGAATGTCTGGTTTGTCCAAACTCGCTACGCTTCGAACTTAACGCATTAACTTAACGCATCCTCTTTGAGAAGCCAATTAGTACTGTCATAATTACACTGCGATATGAGCAAAATTGAATAGTATTTATATATGTATATGTTTAACATAAACACATTATATATATCCATAAATTATATAAATAACATAAAGTATTAAAACTTTTATGAATTAATATATTTTGAATGTATTTTACATTTTAGTAATTCATATCTGAATAAATATAAGCTATAAAAAAAATATTTTTTCTGAATATTTTATAATTTATCCTCTTTCCAATATATACATATATATATATATATATATATATATATATATATATACTATTATTTTTCTGAAAAGAGGGTAAAATAGAGAAAGAAAGAGACAGCGCTTTCTCAGTTCAAAACAGAAATCACAACTGTCAGCAGCCAATTCTCAACTTCGGTTATTAAATCTTATACTTTGTGATTTACCCACTTTCGATAGTACGATGTTAAACACGACATTGATTATATTCGCGCGAATCAGTGTTGGAAAGTCCGACTTTCGTGAACATTTTTTTCTGCTGGCTCGACATTTGTTTGAAAATTCGAAGACGGCATCGGTAATTGCGTTCAGTATCAATATGTCGTGTTGATTAAGACTCAAATCAATATCCAATTTGAATATATAAATGTATACGCGATACATTCCAAACAATTTGCAAACGATACTTCCCAGATCGATTGTGCGAAGTTCATTTGCACTTGCCGCGAACGAAGTCTTTAGCGAAATGAATTTTCGCGCCTCTCTAACTGATTTGCCGATTGTAATAACAAAGTTATTAAATGCCTTTATTACATTTCATAATAAAAAAATATTGTGTGAAACTATTTAAGAAAAATAATATCTAAAAAGTAAAAGAAATAATTATATAAATTTTAATGAAATCAATCATATTAAATCGTCGATATTTTTAAAATATGTCTGATTTTTAAATAATATAATACATTAGTTTCAATTAATTAATTAGTAAAAGATGGATCTCCTGATTTCAGTTTCCGTTCTAGACAGTGACAGTTCAATAATGACTAAAATACATTGAAAAGAATGAAAATTGGCAATGGGCAATAAATTTAATGGACTTGTAAATGGACGGCAACCAAAATTAACAGTCTGCATCCGGTAAATAAGTGTAATTGCGTGGCTAGACAGTAATCTCAAAAAGAATATTAATTTTATATTCTGAGCATATATCTTATACAATTATAAAACCGAGGAGATACTAAACCATATATATAATGTAAGAAAATTGACTATCAATAAATAAAAAATTATGCAAAACGGCGCAGTGCCAAATGGCAAATTACGAAGTGTCAATGTCACGTAAAACTCCGCAAAATTCCGAAAAATCCATTTCGCGTAACTCAACATTTGACTTTCGCATTCTACGGTAACTCAAACAACAATCGGTTTATCGAACGATTTTTTGACTACCGACCATTTCAGAGCTTCCGCTCGACTCGGCTTTACGATCTCGCCCGTCCAATAAATGGAGTAAACATCGACTACGATCAAAAGAAACCGTGATCAAGAGTATCTGTCTGTTTGAATTGTCTCTACGATATCTCACAGAGGGTTACGTTGTCAACCATATTGGTGTATCTCCCAATTTGCCAGACTGCATTTTTCTTCCTGACACTTCTCTTTCCTTCATATTTATTTTCTTCATACATTAACTGAACACGCGTGTATCGACATATGTTCAATTTTCGACAAAATATTGAAATAACCACATAATCTTTTTCTAATAAAAATTTTGTAAATATTTTCCCTCTCTTCCGGTATTGCGCCAACATGTGCCTCTACCTGTCAATTTATCATATCAAAATTAGATTTTTACAAATTTATCAATCAAACACTCAAAATTTGTCATATTGTAATTGATACTTTTTGTATACGGAAAGAATGGTTTCGCTGAAATATCTAAAAATTTAGCTGGATACAGATTTGAAAATAATTTTGTTGGATCATCAAAATAATTAGAACGTTTAAATTTTTGACAACACGTCGCAAAATGTTTTAACATTCTAGCAACCAGTTTGAACGTCCTATATAATTATTTTAATAATTATTTTAATAAAATTATTTTTAGATCTATATCTATATAGCTAAAATTTTAAATACTTCAGCAAAACCGTTTTTTCCGTGCACGTACGACAATATTTTGAGTTTACTAGAAACGTAGAAGAGATCATCAATTATCGCATTAAGGTAGACAAGGAATATGTGACATTTGTATTGAATTAGACAAGAACTGTTCGTTCCGAAGTGCAATGCATTAACAGCCTTGCACCGGGTGTGCACTTGTGAGCGCATTATGCATTTGACAGTCGTCCAGAGACATATAACATCACAGCCGAAGAGTAATGTCCCTTCTCTTCTGCTCAACTTGCCAGTGTTTAAGCTCGCAGAGAACTTTCGTGCGAGTTTCGCGAAAGACATCGACCGATTTGGGAATGCTGACGCTGCCCGTTAATCATAATCCATTCTAAACAAGTTTGGCTACAGCGTTAATTGCGAATCGCAATTATCTACGCCAAGAGTAATACACGACAAGTGCCATCTTCACCGTATACACGCTGCGAATAATTAATTCTTGCCAATACAAGACTTGCTATTGTCTTAATGAATAATAACATTAAATGATTATAAGGCTTCTCTTTAACAATTAGAACAATACGTTATCGGATTTTGATTATCTGAAAAAATGTCTAGGAAAGACATATTATAAATAATAGCGTTGCTTGTATTATTTTGATTTACGCAATTTTTCTTTCCACTTCCTCTCTCCGTTTCCTTTTTTTTCTTTCTTTCTCTATATAACAGTCGCTGTGCATGGTGTCAGAATGATGAAAACGAACCAGATTCAATTTAAGGTGGCAGGATCAGCAAGTTTTCAAATCTTTCGCAGCCGGCGCGATATTCGAGAACGACCTGTCATTGTCACGAAGCGACGACCACCATGCGATTGTCGCCCGTCGTGTGTAATATCACTGCAAAGTGAAATTATTATGGCGGTGAATAATATTTCGTCTGGATTTCGGTGTGAAACGCACGCTCGTGCGGTCGGATCGCGTGACAGGCTGCGTCAAAAGGACGAATTACGTGACCAAACGACGTGTATTTTCGAGACAAACGAGGCGTGTCGTTTCGCTCCCTCGCGAAACTGTCGGCTATCCGGTCACTGTGGCAACAACGGTGCGAATAATAGTAATTCCCGGCATAATGGAATCGGCCGGTTAGGTAACGGGGTTATTGAGACTGAAGTTATTCGTATGGTCCCCGGTTCTACTCGGCATTGCAATTACGTCGGTGCACCAGTTGCATTTAAAATATAACGTTATGTAAAATAAATGCGTCGCTGAACGACTCTCGTTAATATTTACGAGATGGTATTTAGCCAATTATTTTACAGCAGATTTCTGTGTAATGAATTTTTCGTTCAAAGATTAACGAGAGATTTGTTTGAAAAGAAAAATGCATCTAATCGTGATACGATACAACCGGTATCGTACGAATGAATGTATGTTAACGATGTTTTAATTGTATATGACAATGCAGTAAAATTCGACACATAAATGTAACATATTTGCATTCGTCGCATATTCGACATAATCATGTCGCCTGGAACCTATTTAATGCGAATGTCTGTATAAATTACTGCAGAGTTTTCGATGCAACGTAGAATTTTGATACGTAAACGCGATATTAAAAAAGTATTAAGAAAAAAAAGTCAATCGATGTATTAAATTTTGCAACTCTTGGATATTCCTTCCTGTCTCAAATATAGATGGATAGATATGGTTTAAAATTCAGTTAAAAAAAAAAAAAAATATATATATATATAGTCATAAATTCTGCAGAACGCTCTTGTGGAAAAATACTATTGGATTAGTGAAAAAACTATTGGAACGAATAGGGCACAGTATTAGATTCGAGTGGTTTTCCAATTATTTCCAATCGGTTTTTCACGAATCCAATAATATTTTTCCATAAGGATGATGAGAAGTTATGAATTACTGAATAAATATTTTAAGACAAACTGCAAAAATCATAAAAACTGCAAAAATCGATGTAACGAAAAGGCGATATACAACAAAGTAACAAAAGTATATTTATATGTGATGTAATGGAAATTGTGTCCACTGATTACCGTATCCCTGGAGTTTACTCGATTATTGATTTTTATTAGCTGCACGATGCCCGCGGGCTGCTCAATCCGCTGAAAAGCCGTTTTCATCGAAACTGCTAATTATAATCCGATCATTATACGATTCCGATAAATTTGTCATAAAATCACTTGCCGCTCATGCGGTAATTATGCCAATAACATCACGATATCCAAAGAGGAGCTATTTGTACATTTCGTCATTTTTTTTATTATCGACCAATTTAATATTTAACTGGTCCATTACCGAGCACTTAATGTTGTTTATGATGAAAGACCGACCTAGTTCTTTTTGCTTCGGATTACTTCGCCTCGTTAATCCATTCGTTACTCTAAGTTTTCTCCTCCCTTCGCATTAAATATTTTGGAGAACAACAACATCGTGCTCGCTCTATTCGCCGTGCGACACGCCGTGCTGTTTCATCCAATTATTATGGTAAAAGGCAACTGTTATACGCACCCCCGAGCACCGAAGACAAGATGAAAGAAGGGACAAGAAAGCGGCACAGAAATGAGGAGCAAAAGAAAGAAGGATAAAAGGAGAGACGTCGTTGAAGCACAAACGGAGGTAACAAAAACGAGAGAGTGCATAATGTAAATGAAACCGTCTCTCCTCCCCGCGTCGCCTTGTAGATGCACCTGTGAATATTTTTCCATCTGCATCGTGAAATACAGATATTCAAGAGGCATCTGCTCCCCCCCCCCCCCTCTCCCCTCGCAACCTAAGACGCGACTCTCCTTATAAAACCGAACTTCGACAGTTCTGCTCTTCCCTGCCATTCTCCCTTTTCTCGGTTGCAGACTTCGGGAAAGTGGTACGTGGGCGAAATTTCAACGTGACGAGCATACAGTGTCCTGTACCTCAACCCACTTCAACTGCCTCGTCCTTCGAACCCGCATCGTTCCTTCCCTTTGTAACCCTACCTCCCCCTCATTCCGTCACGTAAATGGTAAAAAAGAAAAAATAAAAAAACCTATGTGATAATAGTAATACGTAAATTCGAAAAAAAATTTATCAAAATTGCAAAAATATTAAATAATATAACACGTGCAACGATAAATAATGTTTACATAATATAATATCAGATACAAATTATACGCTTTATGTCCAAATTTTAGAGAATAACAATATTTTAAACAAAAGATATTTGAAGATATTAGTACCTAATAGAAATAGTAACGAAGGAGACAATAAAAATTAATAATAGGAAGGGACAAATCACAAATGAGGAATAAGATTCGCACTCGCGATTTGCTGCATTATATTTGAAGATCAGCGATCATTTCGCAACGATGTATCTGTGTATCTCTTGAAAGGATATTGTTATACACATTAACAGGACGGCGCTTTGTATCAGAAATTATACTAAAGAAACGTCGTATTCATTTCTGTAAAGTTAGCACTCTATTCTTTCAAAATTGTAGCGATAGAATTTCAATTCATTCATAGAATGTTCTAAAGTTATTGATATGTTTTCAATATATCATTCAGCAATTAAATATATAAAATGCAAAGATACAAAAATATGTCAGCGTTCATTATATAAATATATAAAATACAAAAACACAAAAAGTCAATATTCATTATACGAAAATTGGCCAACTTTGTTCCATTTCAATCAGAATCAATTTGAGTTATATATTTTCCGATGGAACTCTTGAAAGAGTGAGAGAGAGAGACTATCCTGATAAAATGCCCGATATGTTCGAAAAAATAATTTAACTCGCGGAAACTTGAAAAATTTCCACCTGACTTAAAAGAATTGCTAGACTTCTTTTCGAAATCGGAAACTTTAAAACTCTCCTGTGGAGGAAGTCTATCAATGTCGAAATTTTAAAAAGAGTGGAATGTATCATAGAGATGTTGCACTCTAAAAGCGAAATTAAGCGAAAGTTATCAGAATATTCACGTTAATTAAAAAGTATTGATCAACATGCATATCGAATGTTGGTTTCGCATCCGCAAAAAAATTTAAATCTTTACTCTCCATTCATCGTTGCAGCGTATTGGTAACTTTATGTATCTACATGTAATAACTCTTTTAATTGACGAAAAAATAATTTTCGCTCTGTCAAACTAACGTAAGCTACAGATAAAATAACGCATCTTCGTAACAATGTTCCAATTATGTATGACAATATAATATTCATCGTTCATTAAATGTGATTTGCATCTGACATGTAATAAAAAAATATTGTTTAAAAAATTCATTTCAAAAAATAGGTAAAAAATTCATTTTCTATCTAAAATTTTTTAATAAAATAAACTGAATGTAAATCAATAAAACCGAATGATTATAAATAAAGGCTTTAGAATACAAATCGATTCTACAAACGTTAACTAATGTTAATTGTTATATGATTCATTACACATTTTTTCTATCTTCAAAAAGACAGAAAAATCATTCAAATTTGAATTAATTTTATCCAACATTTATATAAGCAAAGTTCATTGTGAAAAAGTTCACGTTTAAAAAATAAGAAGAGACAGGAAAGATGAGGGACCGAAACAGACAACAAAGAAATAAAGCGCAGCGGAACAAAACGTTCGGTCTCCGAACTCCTCCGAACATTGTGTGATCGAGAGTTTTGCGATGGTCATCGTTTTACCCATCGTTTTACACGACCGAATCCCCGAATAGAAGCCTGAATTGCCGAAGTGGCCTAAAAGAGAAGGGGAGGGGGAGGTCTGAATCGAAGATTAATTGCACGATTCATCGGGTGCTGCAATGGCACGGGATCGTCATGGCTCTAAGCAGACATGATGAGACACTTTCGTCGCCGTTGCAGACGGGCCGAAGAACGCGACAACAGGTACAACTCCGGAATTGTGCAATAGAAATGTCATTTTGCTCTCTTTGTGATCATGTCCGAGTGCACAATTTCACGCAAATTTACTCGTCTATACTGACGGTTCGATTACCACTCTCTTCTCGCCTCTCCTCGTAACTTGTTAACAATAAACGTAACCATGCGAACTTTCCCGCTATTTTCGATCGAATCTACTGTATTTGTGCTGAAAGCAGTGTAAACTATATTCTATCAAAAATCATATTAAAATACTTGTATTCACACGTTATAAATCCATGATATTTTAAAATCACTGTCTCTCTCTCTCTCTCTCTCTTTCAACAATGTATAATAAAATATTCTACAAATTCTACAAATTTTATTCGACGATTAACGTGTTAATCTTAGAGCGATATG
This sequence comes from Cephalotes varians, assembly GCA_037157785.1. Taxonomy (NCBI): domain Eukaryota; kingdom Metazoa; phylum Arthropoda; class Insecta; order Hymenoptera; family Formicidae; genus Cephalotes; species Cephalotes varians. The sequence goes on along the minus strand of JANQDE010000103.1, from coordinate 188,380 downwards.
AATTGGGACACATGTGGACGCGTGAATATTTCTGTAATTAATCACTTCTCGCACTCGAAGGTATACGATTACATTACGATAACTCTCGAAACGAAAACGTAAATTATATCGAGTGCTCGATAAATTTTCACGATAAGTATCAAAGTTCACTGGTGTGCAAAAGAAAACGCAACACCTGTTAGCTACGTGCCGCTGCGTATGGCATTAAGGACGTGTTTTAAAATGCCATGCATAGAGAAGCCGATTGCCATGGCGTATTTGCAGCATATTCTGTACTTTCCTGCATCTTCGCTAGCTTTTACTCTTATACTCTTTTACTCTTTCTACGACGATTGAAACATCATAATGTACAATATATGATAATACAAAAATGTGTTACCATTCAGAAACGATGCGTAAAATAGACCTATTTTATCTCTAGAGTGACAAATCAAAACGATATATCTTTTTATGTAGTTTTTGAATTGCTTTTAAGTTTCTAATATTTAAAAAATTTTAATTTGTCGGGAAAGTATTAAAATCAACGTATAAAGTTGTTAAACATGTAAGAAGCTATTATAAATAACGATATGTTAATAAAAGTATAAAACTATAGTAAAAATATTAAGTAAAAATCAACTGATATGAACAACAAATAATAAATGAAGAAGATTTTATTCAGTCAAAGTAGATCTTGGTGCTTAAAAATATTTTTTGCGAATTAATAAATGGAAAACTATATATTATCTACATACATAGAAAAATATATACATAAGAAAGTTTTATTTGAAACAGTTCCTATCACTAACGCTCTGTTTTTAGATATTAATAATTTTTTGATTTTTTTTTTATCAAGCAGAACATGAACTGTAATATTAGAGATGAAAGCATTATTATATTTTACTAGCAGAAAAATACGAATTAATACATTCGTAAAACTCAATAATAATAATTTATGGTACTAGATGTTTAATAGCTTCATATACTACTTTAATATTTGCCCGACAAATTAAAATTTTTTTTTAAAGGTCAAAATCAGATTTAGCAACTCAAAAATTACAAAAAAACATATTATTCTTACTTGTCACTCTAAGGTTTACAATCCATTTTATCTTTTTTTATTAATCAATATTAGTAACAATCAAATACTGTTTATTGTAATTTTTTAATCAAACAAAATTAGATATCAAAAAATCAATATTAAATAGAATTAAATAATAAAAACATCAAGTCACATCAAACATTAAATTAAACATTAAAAATAATATTTTAATTGAATAAGAAAAGAGTCTGAATATTTTAGTTTTTTGTTCATATAAGAAAAACAAAGTTAAGTTTTTAAAGGAAAGCCAAACGAAGCAAGGTCGCAGACACTTTAGGAAATAAGAGCTCAATGAGTCGAGATCAGCGAACGCATGGAGAGGATCCATGAACCGGCATGTTTGCAGCGACTGTAAACATTGGGATCAATTTAAACTCAGATGTCCGCAATCAAGGGGTCGGCGGATGTACTTTGAGACGGCTACGCGAGGGTCTAAAAAGGGAATAGAAAAGTTCATTCTGTAGACATACGACGCCAAGTTGAAAGCAAGTAATCGTTCGTTATTGATCTTTCGTCCCTTTTATTACTTCGCAGACTTGACGCCCCGTTTTTCGTGACATTTATGTGACATACTCGCTCATAACGAGACTGATAAGCATTTTCAATTACCAATTACCAGTGCCTGTACTGTTTAAAATTTAGTCTAGCACATGCCCGACACAAACAAATATTGCTGATGTAATTGACAGAATAAATCTAAACATGATTATAAAATTAATTATAAAAATTAATTAATTTTAAAAATATTTTTCTTTCTTTATATTTTTTTCTGTAATTCTATATTAAAATAAGAGATACTATTTTTCTCTAATATATAATTTATTATTTTTTTTTATTTACTACATATTTTGTAAAAATATTTAATTAGATATTTTGTCTTATAAAATATATAATTATAATTGAAATAGTTATTAAAAAATTATAAATAAATAAATTATAAATGTAATTTATTTTCTTTTTATCTACTGTTTTAAATATTTCGTTAAGATATCGAAATTTAATATCATATCGCGACAGGACATAAACAACAACTACATGCACGCCGATTTTTCTGTCCATTGTTGCTGAAATTTGCTCTCGCAATTTCCCGGTATTCTTTCACAGTGCAGGCAACAACTGTTCAACAGTTGTTACAGTTGCCTGTGCGCTGACGCAGGTTCGATACACTTTTTGAACCGCAAAAAAGAATTGGCACAAAAGCCGCCCGAAGAGGAAGCGTATTCACGCTCGCATGATTGAATCGTCCATGTACCGATACATTTCCGATATCGATCGCGGCAAAGGCAAAAATTCCGCGGCATATCGAGTATTATGGATACCCTTGTAATCATAGCCCCTTGTAGCTCTCACCAACATTCCATGTGATTTCCTATACTCGATTGCGACAAAAGAGCTAGTTTTTTGAACGGACATTATGAAGCACGGTCATTAAATTTGCAGACGTCTCCACTCGCAATTCGATCTTTAATGAATTTTTTAACGACGCGGTACAATCCACTTTGTCGATAAGAGGCAGGCGACGCTTATCATTTTTAATAAATTCCGCAATTAATGTGATTATTCTTTACTACGATGAATATAAAATTTAAAATTATCGATGTTTCGCGACGGAGTAACAAAATAGTAATCAACTTCAATCAAAATTGAAATCATTTTTAGGATACACTATATAATATAATTATAGAAGCCGCGCGCGCGCGCGCGCGTGTGTGTGTGTGTGTGTGTGTGTGTGTGTGTCATTAAAATTTATTTTATTATATATTATTTAAAATATATATATATATATATTTTTTTTTATAAATACGTTTTGTCAAAGTTCCTAAATGTAGAAAAAATAGCGGATAAATTGCTAAAACTTCTGCAATTTGCTGTCTTGCCAAGGTAATAATGTAAAATACAGTATCGATATCTCGCAGTAACGAGACTTACAGCTAGCAAAGTGCGGGCAGTATTATAAATATGTCAATGATAAATCTCGTCATTTGCTGGCCGAGAGAGAAAGAGAAAGAGAGAGAGAGAGACCAAATCGATATATCGGAGCATTCACTCTCGGTGCGCAGGATCGACGTCCGATACCTCGTGCTGCGAGCGCATTCCGCGACACATAAATAACTATTATATACACGGTCTGCCATTATATTTCCGCACACGTAGACGCATTCGCCCTCGTTGAATGTCTACCACGTCGCCACGAATGTACAGTAATCCGAAGGGGTGCGATCGTCGTCGGGCGACGACGTTTAGCGCGCGGAGCAGAATTTCTTATTGTCCGAGCGATGTCGGAGAACGATTTATGTGGCTATATTTCGTCTCTCGATGAAGAAACTGCCCGTCCTACCGAATCACGTTCTTTCGTGATAGATCACGAAGACGAATCATACATGTGTTACGTGAGTTGATCTCAGTCACATATATTTTATATTTATTTACAATAAGTTTTTGGTATATTAATTCCATCGACTTTTCTAGAAATGTCTCTATTTAACATCCGTATCAAATATTCAATTGTTTTTCATAATATATTCAAAATTGCTAAAAAATTTTAATTGACTTTCTTTATTCAGATAGAAATTATTTAGATCAAAAATATAAAAAATTATTTCGCGTAATACTTATCTTATTAGTTTACAGTCTTTATCATGTTTCATGAACTTAAAAAATTATTTCAAAATATAATAGTTTCAATAAATTCGAAAAAAAAAGATAAATAAAATAAATCTAATAAAAAGAAGTATTAAAGAAATATATCAAAGAAATATTAATTTTTAAAATATTAACCCTTTTATATATATTGCTTAAGATTTTTAATTGCTTAAAACAATAATATTTTTCCTTATACAATACAATTCTCGAGATGATGTTTTTTTCTTAAACAAATATTTTTCCTTATACAATACAATTCTCGAGATGAGATTTTTTTCTTAAACAAAGAATGAGACTTACTCACTGTGATTCGTTTCGAAAGAAAGCACAACCGCAAAACAAAACGTAAAATCGGCTCGCAGACTCGATCGAACTATAATCTCCTGAATAGATAACAACTGGAGTAAGCCAGGCGATGCGATAGCGAGGAAGAGAGAAAAGGAATGCGAAGTCAAGCAAAAGCACGAGGAAGAGAGACTCTCGGAAGGTAAAGAGTGCAAAGTTAGCGGGAAAGAATCGAGACTCGGATACAACCTCTCTTCATCCACGTTCTCTCGCCTTGCTATCAGCTCCCCCCAGCTCCCTTCCGACTGCAGCGTAACCCGCAATCGTTAGCGCACCCCTGATAGCGAAGGAAGAATAAAAAGCCGTCTGTGAAAGTCGGCTGGGAACACCGGCTTTTCTACGAGTATCTAGAGGGTGTATTTTTTACAGCGCTATCTAGTGCACCCGCGAACCGTGCACACGAGAGTAAAGCGAGGTGAATTCCTCTTATAGCTGGGGTCGTAAGCAGCCTGCGAACGCTCGAAAGAACCATTGCGATGCAGTGATTAACCCTTAACTACTACAGCAAGATTCAATCGGATATTTTACAAAGTATTCACTTTTAGTTTCACACTGCTCTTTCCACCATTCTTAAAACATTGTCCGTGTAGCTAATTTTTCTATTCATTATAAGTAAAGAAGAACTAACGTTGCTTATCTATTAGCATGATGTAGAAAGGCGTTTTTTTTTTTTTTCAGAAATCTGCTTGTTCTACCAGTAATTGTTATTCTCTCTTCAAACTATATGTATTTTATACATCTACAGAATTTATGTCGTATATTTTATCATATTACAATTCAATCCTTTTTCCCTTTTAGTTTATCAATAAAACAATTTCCAGCTTTAATTTAGCTTGAATTTATAGTTAAATTTAAAAGTTTACTTTGTGAAACATAAAATCCGTAAATAATGCCACTCTCTCTCTCTCTCTATAATAAATAATTGTCGCGCGCAAGATGAGTGAGTCGAAAGAAAAGATTTCGTGGTTGGTTTAAGAAATTCGCAATAAAATTCTAGCATAATCCTATTAACTATTCCGCACTCGCGCGCAGCTTTCGGTCGATAAAGCGGCTTTCCGTATGTTCACACCATGTTCCATCCGCGACGGAACATTCATTTCCCATGTGAACCATGGCTCACCTGGTGCATTCCCTGCATCAGCTATGTGTGATCTGCTGCAGCACAATATACGTGTCCCTGTGCATGCGTACGTACATGCATCCTCATTCTCTCTTTCTCCCTCTCGCCTTGCCGTTACGATAAATCATAACTCGGCGAGTTTCCTTTTTGCATCGGCCGAAAAGAGTCTCGACGGACTGGAGGGTTCTTTTGAAGAAGCTGATGGGACAAAAGAGGTCGTATTTTTCCGAGGAAAATCATTTCGTCTGTCTACTCGCTACGGCGCTACGAATGAGGAAATTCACGATGAAACGCCAAACTATGAATAGAAGATTTCAAATACAAATCTGGTCGTTGATATTGACATCCATAATCGATATCAACAATTAGATTAATTTGGTGACTAAAATTATCTTTAATCTGTTATCTAGAAGTAATTTTATTATCTCTGATTTATTATCTCAGTTTTCCCAGTTTATCATTGACTTGGGAAATAAGAAAAAACGATTTTGCTAAAGTATCTAAAAATTTAGCCAGATGCAGATCTGAAAATAATTTTGTTAGACCATCAAAATAATTATATAAGACGCTCGAACTAATTGCTAAAATGTCAAACCTTTTGCGGTATTATCATCATGCTTGAAGGTCCCATAATTATTTTGAATGTACTAATAAAATTATTTTCAGGTCTGTGTGTGTGTGTATCTAGTTAAATTTTTATATACTTCAGAAAAACCATTCTTTCAGTAATTTTCAATATATTGTTAATATTCATCGTATATGCTTTAATGGATTGTTTTCATCAATTGGCACAATAAAAAAGCAGTTTTTAAGAATTCTTTTCAAGTAAGACAGAAAAAGATTCAAGTTTAATACGTATTTTTAGTTATATCTTGAACTAAAAAACAATTGGATTTTTAGTAATACATATACACATATACTTATTAGAGTTGTAACGAATATTCGCTTTCGCATATGCGAGACTTTCGCATCATTTTAGACTCTCGCTTCTGCTTTTGCTATCGCAACTAATTATACGAAAGTTTTAGCGAAAGATTTTGTCCGGTCCGCGAGATTTGCCGAAGGCACACTGAATGACAAGCGAGTGCAGTTTACGTTTCATTTATTGATTTGCCGGTCTAGAGATACTTTAGACTTAAACTTTAGAGTTTAAACGTGTTTACTGAAAACAAATGAATGCAAATAAATTGTGATATAAATTATAATTAAATAAATAAATGTGATAAGAATCCGTTAGCGCACAGTACCTACATTCCTATAGCCAGGCTCTTCTACAAGCCGAAAAATATAGTAATAGATTCTCATGATTCAATTAATTCATCTATGAAAATAGTATATCCAACAAATGAAACAATCATAGGCGTCCGCAAGGAGGGCAAGAGGGGGCAACTGCCTCTCCCCCTGGAAGACTGCCCTCATGAAATCAGAATATTTAAAAAAAATCTTAATATTCTCTTTAGAACTTTCTCTGAAAGGAAACAATTGCCCTCCCCTGAAAAAAATCCTGCAGATGGAAACAATTATCACTGCATCACAAACAATTAATACATCAATCATTAAAAATGCTTCTATAATAAAAAATAATAATAAAATTACTGCAGTAAATGATAACATGAGATTTTTTAATGTTATTGATGATATTGAAATAACTCGGAATATTCATAACTCAACTATGGAATCTTCATCTAATAATAACATCATTTGTCCTTTATCTCATCAAATAATTTGATAAATTTAAATGATAATAGAGTCAAAAATTTAATTATTTTATTTGAATTGTCATCGCAAAATAATGTAATTAGTGATAAAATTTTGATAAATCAAAATTAACAGTTGCAAATCGTATTGAAAAAACTCGAGCTTTAAAAAAAGAATATATAGATATTAATATGTCTCAAATTATTCAACTACGAAATATTGTAAAGTATTATATAGGAGAAATGTATTTTGCGAACATTATGATGCAAAACATTTTAAGTTTGAGAAAATAGCTAATAAAAGAAATTTACTTGTTGTAGTCATGGTTCTGTTAAGTTAGATCCTTTACCACAACTTCCGTATAAACTTTACAAATTACTTACTGGAAATCATCCGAAATAAAATCATTTTTATGATCATATTCGTAATTATAACAATACATTTTCATTCGCATCGTTTAATGCAAACATATCAAATTTTAGTGCCCAAAGACGTGGACCTTATTGTTTTAAAATTCAAGGACAAATTTACTATCAAATTAATACTGCRTTATATCCTGCATCAAATGAAATGCCAAGTCAACTTTTTAGCATAGATAACAGTGAAGCGACACATAAAAGAGGCATTATCTCGATTTAGCAAAAAGAAATAAGATCTTTTGCTTTTGCATTCGTAATCGCTTTCGCAAAAAGATTTTTTTCTTTCACTTTCGCTATAACCACTTTTGTTACAATTCTAATGCATATATAGATATTTATTTTTCTCAAAATGCAGTTTTTCAAATTTATTGACTCGCGAACATATTGAAATATCGAAATGAATTGAAGCACATTTTGATTCTAACAAATTGCTGCATCTGCTAAACTAACAAAATTTGAGAAAAAAATTTGTTAAATGAATTGTTATACAAAAAGAGAACATGAAGAAAATATATTTTTTCATACAACTATTTGTACAAAAAATGTTTAAATTTTTTTCTGAAACTTTTTTGATTTAGCAGATGCAACAATTTATTAGGTACAAAAGGAGTATTGGTTCATTTCGATATTTTAATGTATTCATCGTGCGAGATCATTGTGCCAATAAATTTGAAAAATTACAAGCTAAGAAAAATAAATATCTATATGTGTATATATATATATATATATATATATATATATATATACACAATTTTTTGTAGTTCAAGATATTAATAAAAACCGGTATTAAACTTAAATCTTTCATCACATTCTATTTTATTTAAAAAAAGATTCTTAAAGAAATTGCCTTTATATTGTGCCAATAGATAAAAAAAACCTTATAATATATAATAATGAGATTTCAATGAAAGTTTTTTACATAAAAATACGAAACAACAAGGAAAAATTGCTTTAAATTATTTCTGTGATTCTTCTTTTTGATAGTAAAAAACCGAGTATATTCTCTTTCTTGAACAACGGATCGATGAGAAACTCTTTCAAACTACCAAAAGTAACATGGAAGCGGCTAACTAACAATAATGCAGCATCGAGACCAGCGGAGATGAGTAATATTCAATTTTCAATTTACATTTCCCCGACGGCTGTATTTTACAACCATAATGATGAACGTGCGTATGAGCATGTCCGCGCGATATATTCTCTTGTGCTTACGCATAACATGGTACTCTCATGCATACATACACGTATGGAAAACCTCCTGTGGGAACAAACATGCGTGCTCATATACTTGCCATGCATATTGGTATATATCGGCAATTGAATTAAGTACGACGCACGCGGAGGAATGATTCGTACGCGACGATTGTTCCCTTTCTAATTCAATTCGGGAGAAAGAACAGCGGCGGCATAAAAATCGGATTGTGGAAAGTATTAAATCGAATTTAGCACGGGGGCGGTTTTTGTAATATTTTTATATTGTCGTTATTACTATCGCGAAAGTTGTCGATAAAATAAAGCTCCCTGGTACTTTGTGCTCTCAAATTGTGCCTCGAGGGCTGATTTACCAAAGACTACTAATTCCACAATATTGCAGAGAATATCGCAATACAGAAAAGACTCCACCGTGTACAACGAGAAGCGTTTAATGAAAAATTTCCATTAACAATTTATATTACTTTTTCACTAAAGATAATATCAATGCATTCCTGTTATGGCCATTAATGAAGGCACTGTGCCAACAGGTGGATAGATTTTTAAAGAGTAACTTAAATTAAGATGAAAAATTTATATTGTGTCAGAAACAAATATGATGATTGGAAAGTAAATGTCAGCTGAATTTCAAATGATTTAATAAACATGGTAAATTAAAACGGAGGAAATGAATCAGTGATTTTAAAATTTGTCATCTATATTCGTCACTACTGTATTACCATAGAGCCCAATTTGAATGACGAATCGATTACATTTGTTATCTATACGGTCTGTCTCTAAAATTTTCGAACTTTTTTCTCCAGGCTATATAGCTATATCCATTGGAATAGTATATTTTATTTTTAACTCTGTAGAATTGTTCTATGTTTCTCTATGTTCCTATTTTATTTTCTGTGACATCAAAAGCGAAAGTGCATTTTTGACACTCGTCGAGAAAAATAATAGAAACAAAGAGTGAACACATGATTTCAAAAAGTGTTCTAATGCTTACTCATCCACCATATTCACGCTGTAGCTTTCTGTGATTATTTTCGTTTTTCAAAATCACAGAAGTTAAAAGTAAAGCTGAAAGAACAACATTTTAAGGATATATTATTATCTGTTTTCTGCAAAAGTTTGAAATTTTTTTGGAATTGTATTAATCTTTATCTTCCCCATGTAAAAATGAATACTAAAACTATATACATATAAAAAAGTTATAAATAACATAATATATATTTATTTTATACGTTTTTATAGTTTGTTTATTGTATTTGCTATTATTTTTTATCATTATAATTAACTAAAAAAATTAAAACAAATAACTCTATTTTTTTATGCAAAATTTATGCGATGTTTTATTGCAATGCAGAAATTAATTGTTCTGTAAATAAAGTTATTTATTTACAAAACAACTAATCTCTGCATCGCAATAAAACTTTACAAATAATTATCTAGAATATTTACAAAAAAATAAAGATTTGTCATTTTTTAAATTGCATTATAACTATAAAAAATAATAAAAGAACCAGTAAATAAACTATAACAATGTATTGTTAAATAAAAATGCAATGTTATTCAAAAATGCAATGTTTTATATATGTATACATAGTTTTAGCATTCATTTTTACATAAAAAGTATAAATATTAACATTTTACCAATTTGAAACTTTTCAAGTATTATAGAGGAAATACATCCTTAATACGATTTCGGAAATTGTGAGCCACAGAAGGTTTCGATAGATGTAATTTCCTCTAGAGACCTTATAATAAAGTTTGGCCACGAGATAACTAACTTCTGATTAGTTCGTCGTTTTTGTCAACTCTCGCTCAAGATAGACAGTGAGGTAGACATAAATTAAAGATTGTGTGTGTGAGAGGGGGGAGTGGAAGAGAGCCCTCTCTCTCTCTCTCTCTCTCTCTCTCTATTGTAGTCTCCTTTTTTCTCGCAGGATTTTGACAAAGTCGCTCGTGGATTTTGTGTGTGTGTTAGAATCTCGGTCTCTCAATTTCAAAGGAAGTTTATTAAAGATGTTTTAGAAATTGTACTGTTTTAGAAATTCATTTTTGTTTTAGAAAGACCGTATTACTTCAGATGAAATATATTTTGAATAATTAATAAATAAAATTACAAAAGTCACATAAGAAATTGGATTTTTAAACAGAGTTCGTATTTTTGAGAGAGACTGTGTATTAACTGAATAAATTATATGAGATAACCAACTCAGTCAGAGATTGCAGACGAAATTAGAAACATTTTATTATCACACAAGAAACGTGTAATCGCCGGAAATGCGCTTTACGTTCGAGCTTAGAAACGTATCGGGAGAAACTTGGCGTGAAAAGCAAGAGCGAGTAGAAAGCTTTTCATTCTGCAGCCGTTGGCGCTCGTAGGAATCCAATAATTGATCGAACTAGATATACATCAACATTTAGCTACTGGATACACACTCTAAGATATATCTACGTACATCTCTGCTTCGTCCATGTTTCTCGGAAAAACAAGAGGCAGCAAAGAAGCACGAGAAATCACCGTAGATTTATGAAAGTTATAGCTTGGTTTTGGTGTGTCTTTCACTGTATCAGCCCAATATATTCCAAGTCGTTAATAGCAAATTGATATTTATCTTACAGAAGGTCGACAAAAAAACGCTTACCAATCTCACTATAAATATTTGTTTTATTCGAAAAAAGTAATAATAATCTAGTTAATTCTCGATATAAATCAGAGAAGAATATTGCAATATACCACCTCAATTAAATCAGCGAATAAAATTTGTAAACTTTACTGATTGTTATAGCATTATATTTATCATATACCAGAATTTTTCTGCCCGAGAAGAATCTCTCTCTTTTTATATTTCTTATTATTACGTACATTACATAATTATAATTAGAAAGGAAAAAAGCCAACAATTAATTCCAACGCGAAATAAATCCGTGCGCAATAAATCGATATTTATTATATAATTAACAAAAATAATTAACAGATGTTTCGACCACGGTTTTGGTCTTCCTCAGTGCGTTAAACATTGATATAAATAATCTGTCCGAATTTGCTAAAACAAGAGTTAATACATTAAAAATTAACACTCTTGTCTGCTAATTATTTTCGTTAATTATATAATAAATATCGATTGAATCCGCGTCGGCTCTTAATAGCTCTTTTCCTTTCTAATTATAATTATGAAATGTATGTAATAATATTTTAATTTATTCAGCCTCTCATTTGTAATTATTGTTTCATAATTATATAAAAGATTATTACGTAATTAACTTGAAAATTTTTCGACACACACACACAAACATCTATAAATATAAACATAATTTTCAAAAAAGGTTTTTTTCTTTCAGCCAAGACTGCAAAATATATTTTTCATGCATTGTATCATGTTGAAATTTTATTAAGAAGTAAATAAATAACAAAGCGATAATATATTTCGATAAAAATATACTAGACACGCGCATTTTGTACGCGTGAAAAGATTTAAGTCACGCATACAAGAGCTGTCGTAAACCTCAGAGCATCGTGACGTGATGGTTCCTCTAATGAGAAGATAGCATACGTAAGCGTTCAAACAACTACACATATGATCGTGGTATAGTTATGAAGCATGCTATAAACGTCAAATATTGCAAATAAAGAAGACATTTTGCAGCAATCACAGTCGTTGAGAATGACATCGTTAAAAGAAAAATAAATGCAAATCTTAGCGAAATTGTGAACAAAAGTATGGCTTGCGAATAAAGAATTTGGATCGCAAATAATTTTAGGATCGGAAAAGAAAGGATTTGATTGAATTGTAATAAAAATCAAATTAAAAATAAGAAAGTAGTGAAATATTACACGACTAAATGAATATTATAACTATGACTGCATAAAGACCGCTTTATATCACAATTAAAAAAAAAAATTTGTAATAAATATCCTTTTTTATCTTATATATTTTTAAATAATTTTTTAGAAAAAGAAAGGTAGAAGTAAACTTCAATTATCTCATAGTTTGTAAAAATCAATTTTATCAGATGGATATTTTCACAGACAATTATTTTGAAAATTATAAATTTTCAACTAAGAACTATTATTCATTAATTAATAAATATGTTAATTGAATTTGTTAATATATTTTTATTTATTTCTATATAATCACAAAAATTTCAATAAAAACAAACTCGTTTTGATTATTTCCTATATTAAATATACAAAATAATCAAAATACTGAATGCCGTTTTTACCTCGATTGTACAATACGAATTATAGAATAATATTTATTGCGTAAGATAAAATTCTTTTAATCTTTATTGTGAAAAAGACAATATGATTAAACGCTCTCGTCTCAAGAGTCGCACGAGGTCTCTTCTCGGCCAATTCCACTGATAAGCGTCTTTTCGCCGAACGTCGGCAATGAATCTTGGCTCGGTGTGTTACGGCGTAGTTCTAAGATTAACATTGATTTAAATTACAAATTTAACTACCCCCCCGGATTCATCCTGGTGCGAAACACGCGCAAGCATTCTGGGTCAACTAGAAGGGTCTGGTAGATGAGACGGCTAAAATGGACGAACTACTTAAAACAGTCTCTCTCTCTCTCTCTCTCTCTCTCTCTCTCTCCCCCTTCTCCTTCCCTCTCTCTCTCTCTCTCTCTCTCTCTCTCTCTTTCTCACACTTTCCTACTATCCTTTTACATCTTTCTCTATCTAACAGAAAGTAGTAAGTTCGTCATGATGAGATTGTTCGAATAGCTTCCCGCAGATACCCTGAAACATTAATTCCAATAATAGCATTAACCGCATGTCTCTGCCGATCTTCGACTCTCTCTTATACCTTTACTTATCTATTTTCGCAAATTTTCTAAAAAAGGAAACGAGCACGAGCGCTGCCAGAATTTATCTCGACCGATTTGACTTTTAAAGAAGTTCGTCGAAATTTTTCTGCTCTCTGGCGAGAAGACTCGTGACTATCGCTTTAGAAATCGTCTTGCGTTTAACTGGCTTGAAATATTAATACGAATATTCATTTAATCGCATTATTCATCGCTATCTTTGTACGTTATTATAAAATTATCGTTCTAGATGTAACCTTATAACATTTCTAAAAAAATATTTTGCTCACACGCTTTGAACGTTATAGATATTAAATTATCAGTAAATAAATTATTTTAGCAAAATGTTTTTAAAAACATTAAAAATATAGTATCTTGATGAAAAATAGATAATTATTAAACATAAAATTCAGTTAATCATTAAGAATAGATTCGTGACCGATATGTGAAACCACAACAATTAATTAAAGCGCTCACGGTCAAAGCTAGATCTTCGTGCTGAAATTTCTTCTGTGACTTTGTATACATATCTCAAGTTCAACTGCGCGCCGAATTATATTTTCGGTCTTAAAACACAGTCTTAAGATGAACAAGGATAGTAAATCACAATATTAAATTGATAATCAATTTAATAATTATGATGCTAACAAGCATCTCAATCCCTTATTCCCTCCGGATACTGTAAAGAAGAATC
>JANQDE010000103.1:122939-174281 GCA_037157785.1 Cephalotes varians | reverse complement strand
TGATGATGATGAGAACGCATGCTAAGGCGTTATTTTTCGCAACAAATTCTTTACAGTATTCGGGGGGAATAAGGGATTGAGATGCTTGTTAGCATCATAATTATTAAATTGATTATCAATTTAATATTGTGATTTACTATCCTTGTTCATCTTAAGACTGTGTTTTAAGACCGAAAATATAATTCGGCGCGCAGTTGAACTTGAGATATGTATACAAAGTCACAGAAGAAATTTCAGCACGAAGATCAGTTAATCATGTTTTTTAGGAATGATATTTTAGTATTCAGATTTTAACGAGTCTTGAGTTGTGTGAACTGGAATCGGTAAATTAAATTATATCAGTCATTAAATTAATTTAATAAAATTAGTTGATATTTCAAGAAAAGCTTGCAAGGCAATAACAATGTAATAAAAGACTATTCATTACTAAAAATATACAAAATCATATTATCTTATTATTATTAATGTTATAGATTAATTGAAGATACTGAGAATTGTCGCCGACATATTACAAAAAAATAATACTATTACAAAATGTTGCAATAATGTTTGCAATGATTTTGCAATATTCCAAAGTACTTAGGATTTAAAATGATTTAGACCACATAAATAGAGAATAAAATTGATACATCTTAAGATTAAACTCTTTAGAAGAAGATTCTTGAATTTTCTTTTTTTTTTATTAAAGAAAGAATAAGCACAGTTTTAAAATGTGCGAATTTGAAAGTATAGCCACGACATCACTAATCGTGCAAATTATTCGATTATAACCGCTGAAACATGCTCATAATTGTATCCATAGCAATGAGAGAGACACAGAAAGAGAAACTATTGAATGGCAGATGCGCTGTTTCTGTTATCTCGGAATTTGCTGACGTATAACCGTACACATCCGTATATGTATATATGCAGCGCGCACACACACATACATACACATACATGCGCACATTTGTCAAAACGTACATCTGGCTTACGTCCCGCGGTTTTATTGACATTATCGATTATTTTCTCCATTAGATCCGCAACAATCAATAAATAATTCGGCGACCGAACCTTTTGCGCTAAGAAATCGCTATTAAATCAAGAAAAAGCAAAAATATTCATATACTTCGCGTATTCAAATAAATATTGTGCTTTAACAAGACGACAAAATAAAACAAGATTTCTGGAACGAATTAATATCTATAAACTTTTATCAGTTTAAATTTTTAATGTTCGTGAAACAATTATTTATCAATGATTTTCAGTTCTAATGTCCGCGTAACGTCAAGGTAATCATATAAAATAAATTCATATGCTGGTACGTAAATCACGATGCGAAGCTGGCGAGATACTAAACAGAAAGGCTCACCCTCGCATTTTATTCGGCACTGAGTCGCGGTCCAGACGACAGAGCGTAGTCGTGCGGTGGTTAATTAAGAAAAAGGGGCAGCTGTTGCCGAGCGTTACCGCCGCCGTCGTCGACTACGCCGCCGCCAACGACTGCACCCGCGTCGGGGATTTAATTAAATCAACGCGCGATAAATTCGAAAGACGAATTCTCGGTGGCGACGAGAATGTATATATCCCCGTTATTCCTCCGTTCCGCAACGTGGCTTTCTTCGTGAAACCCGTCGGCGCACTGGGAGATTAGAAGCGAGATTAGGAAGATCGCCGTTGGGGGTGGCGCGAAACCAGCGATAAATCCTACTTCGATCTTATCGATGCTTCTTTCCGCAAGGTCGAAATCGGCTGGCGTGAACGGTGTTAAAGGGCGACTTCCGACATTTCGAGTGCGCGCGTTCCCGAAGTAATTACAGCCACGATCGCCGTAAGATGGATGTGTTAATTACTTTCGATTTTAAGATCTAGCGTGGAGCATGGGATTACGTATTGACGTAGATATTGTGATAAGTTTAACATTCCATAAGATCTATGCTCTTACACCAACAAGGTGTATCACGCTTTCTCATGAAGAATATTATTTAGCTTATTGTTCGACATTCAAACTAATCAATCTTTCGTGGAACACATCGCATTCTTACTTCAAAAGTGACACAACTCAGAAAAACGTGATTTTCGAATTATTATCATGAATGAATTAGGCAAACATTATTCTATCGATCATCAAAAGTGAACTTTATTAAAAAATGGTCAAAAAAGTGATTTTTATTTAAAAAAATAATTAAAATCATCATAACTTAAAGAGTAGTTTTTCAAGGATATAAAATGAAAATGACAAAAATGATATTTAATCATAAGAACATATATTCTTTTTTCTGACATTATTTGATTATAGTGGATAATTTTCAATCAAATTAAAAAAGTTTTTCCCCTTTTCTAAAAAACTTAAACCTAATTTTTTTATATTTTTTTAGCTTTGACCGAAGTTATTTAATTTATTTGATGTATGTATATAGCGGTCGGAAAGTTATTATTAATTTTTTGAGTTGCATCATGTAATTTTTTGAGGATGCAATATAAAGCATGTAATTTAAATAAAAATGTAATTAATTGCAAGACATTACAAGCGTTCATGCATGCATGAAACTGTCTACGTTAACTTCTCTGTCTCTATATATAGGCAAAATTCCAAGTTGAAAATTGGTCGTTTGATTCGCATGCAGCCCTTCGCCCTAGTCAGAATAGCTCGATCAAAAGGATTTATGAACCAGGCACAGTAGCATGTAGAACCGCAAAATCTGTTTTACAGAGAGACATTTACGAGAATATCGAACGAGACGGATATCGAGTCGTTGCGATTTTCCACGAGCGAAATGTGAAAATAGACGGCACGAAAAAGCGTATCCCGATAGAAATCTAGTGCTACTAACGAAATAAATCTTGCGGACGCTTATACACTCCAAAACTCTCGCGACAAACTGAATTAATTTACCTTCCATCGTAGAAATTATTGAGTTAAGTAAGTTACCACTAACTTTCCTCAACATAATTTTAATGGACACCGAGTACAACTGTGACTAATGTAAGATTTCAGACACTTTGAATGACATATTTAGTGACTTCCCCGGATAATATCTTTCGGAGTACGAAAGAGCACGGAACTTGTAAAATTCTTTAGATCATATCGCGAGCTTCTTTATCAATCCGTTTTTTTTCTTTCATCTGCTCATTTCTGCTCTAACTCAGTAAAAAACCGCACAATTAGGAATATCGTAATTTTTTCGAAAAATTTCAAAACACGCCGAATTAAGTTGAGAGATACCGGCGACATAGAAACACTCGGCGTCAAAATGAAGCATCGTATCATGGAAAAAAAGCGTCCTCGTTTACATTCAGAGCGCATATTCTCCGAGATCGAAACAACTCGCCGGAGAGGGTTTACGCGCGCCGCAACCGGCTGCCTAAAAATAAACATAATCCGCTTTGTACGGATACGTGCGGGTGATATCGAGCGTCGGGATCGTCGATTCGTCGCGATTTCCCACGAGAAAGCGCCGGGACCATCGGCAGAGCGGGTGGGAAAAAGGGTATACCGAAGAAAAGATCGATCGCCCCGCAGATTTAGCGGATCCATCGGGATATGCAAAGCAGCCGCGAGACACGTCGTCGACCCTCGTTTCATCGGCTTTTCTGTCTCCGTTTCCCACCTCTCTCTCTCTTCTCTCTCCTCGAAAACTCTTCCTCTCTCTCTCGATATTACTGTGTTGGCGGGCAGGTAGGTGCACTCCTGGCGGCGATTTTTGCGCCCGGCGGAAACCGCTATTTCAGCTAAGCTGAATTGCCGCTCCCGCGGGGGAGAACGAATGGCGGCGCGGGGACCAGCGCGAACAGGGGATGTCGCGACAGAGTTGCGAGAAGGGGGACGACGACAAGAAACGCCAGGAAACGTATTGCCCCACGGCGGAGATTCCGCCGGTGGCGAAATCGCGGTGCCGCCCGGAGGTAGCCTTGAACTTCGCCTGGAGCCATCGTCGATCTTCTGCGCGAATTCTAAACCGTTTGATGGATAATGGTCCTATCGATCATTGTAGCGCGCGTTTGGCACTATGTATCACTGGCATAAACATATTGCCGCGTTACGTAGTCGTGATCGTTAGTTGAGCGTGGAAGTCAAGAAAGGGAACGGGGAGAAGAAACATATAGACGTGTGCAGAATTTGCATGTGACGCTTCGCTGTAATCGATCGCGACTCAACTTGATGTAAATCACGCGAACTCGATCTACGGCGAGAGCAACTCAATAACGATTATAGAACAGCAGCGAACTTCTCAATAAAATGATGAACGTTCATTTGTTAAATACGTACGATATCGAATATCGAAGCATGATTCTAAATGATGCGTATCTTTATTTGTTTTTTTGTACTAACCGAATGAAACATATGCAAAATATATCGAGCTATTCACCGCAGTGCTATTTAATTTTTATGCATATACAAAACGTCAAATGAAAATTGGAAATATCACTCTCTGTTTTACGGAAAGAGGATCAAACTTGGATAATATATACACAAAATTCTTTCTCCGATCTCAAAGCGCACGGCCGACGTGATTAATTTAAATATTGAATCAATCAACCGACGATATGAAATGTGCGTTTCGTTTCGTAGGTTGATTAATAAAAATAGCCAAAGGAATCGAATTAATTTCGTGACGAGAATATCCGAAGCGCCAAAAGTAACCAAGTATTTTTTTAACAGAAGGTATTAGCCACGCAATTCTGAATTTTACGATCAAGCACAGCATTTGGCAATTATAATATAATATCATTGTTATAATATCATTGTTATAAATTTTTCGTTTTTTCAGCTATTATTGCGGCGATATCGGCACACTTATACATCGAGAAAAATGATTTAATTAGTCTATGATAGAATATATTTTAATGAAACCAAACTGAACTTTTGATTATCATAGATTAGACTTGATAACTAGAACGTTTGATAGACTTAACTATAAAAATTTAGTTAATATTTTTCAGTCAAATCATTAAACTTTTAGTTATATTCATTAGACGTTCTTTGTGAGCAGTACGCGATATCATCGCTAGATGAACGCTGTCTCGTAAGTAAAAAAATCATACAGGATAGAATAAAAAGCGTAGCATTATGAGAGCTTTCATCGATATTCTAATAAGATGGTTCCTTGAATATTAGTCGCCAAAATTGTGTTATAAAAGTAAATATAAAATGTACATATTTTGACAGTTTTCAGTTCTATACAAAAATTAATTTAGAAACCTGTGATAATTCCTGGAAGTTATATTATTTGAAAGAAATATTATCGGAAACACCAAATCTTATCTCTCACAGTGAAATTATGTACATGTTAGCTAATTGTTACTATAATGTAAGAATATAAAATATACATTCCCAAGGATGTGCAGTCGTCCAACGGTGGCTGTCCTTTGAGCTAATCAAAAATTTGTCCCAAATTGTAAAAAACCAATAGACTGTTTTGGGGCAAAAATTTGATTGATTGTTCTTTTAGGTTATTCTATTAGTCGTCATTATATGTGTGTAATATTATATTCTTATATATTCTTATATTGTTACAATAATTAACTCAATCATCAAGAAATTCTTGTATATTTTACAGGAAAAAATTAATCAAACTTATCTGATAATTCATACAAGAATTTTAATTCGTCCATTTTTCGAACAGACATACTGATTGAATCTATTAAATTTTCAATTAATGCAACCAGATTTTTTCCAATACATAATATTAAGTTAAAAATATTAAAAAATAATATTAACAAAATTCAATTTTATATACATATATTTAAAAATAATATATCACTATGAATAAAAATATGGATATATTATATATGTATTTTTTTTAAGAAATAAAAGAATATTATTTATAAAACAATAATTTTATATTTTATATATATATATATATATATAGATAGCAAAAGATTTGCGAGTTAATATTAATTTAGAAATAGCTTGATTTCTGAATCAACTCGAAAGAAACACTTATGCAAAAAGATAGCGTAAAATCTTTGTGTCTGATACAACAGCCTGCTATTCATTGTTCAAACGAAAAAGGAAGAAGGTAAATAGCCCGATCAGAAAATCTCGAGAGAAACTCAGTCGCGCGAGAGAGTACGTCGATCATGATAAAGAATTAGTTATGCCGATTTGAGTTTTACGAACATATATACATACATACATACACACACACACACACACACACACACACACATATATATATATATATATATATATATATATATATATATATATATATATATATATCTCAATGCGAAAAGCTAAGAGCGTGCAGTTACAACTCTATGCATCGATATCCGATATATGTCCGAAATGTCGAATCATAGGTCAGTTATCGAAGAATACCGCGATCAATCCTCTTACGAATAATCTCATGCATAATAGAATATTTAAACACGTTGCGCAATTCACTCGTATTAACTTGCGCGAACTTACATATTCAGGGACGTAGCACATTTTTATTAACACCTACAGATTTAACTCATCATGATATTAAGGAGGTGTCGTAATTTGCATTATAAGAATTTGCATTATGAAAGTCATTCGTCATAATTTTCCGAATATTTCAGCTTACTGTTAATGTATTTAACTTACTCTTAAATGCTGATTGAAGAAATACATATCGCTATTAATTCCATGTAAGTGATATATGATTCTATGTCAACTGTCTGTCATATTTAATTAAACAGTCACTATCACCTACATCATAGTCTATCATTTCCATGTTAGGATCTAAAGGAGAGAAAGCGAAAATATATAAAGACGATTATAAGTGAGGGAAGCAAAGTGGCAATGGAGGATTGGGGAGAAGGCAGATGAGATGGAGAATAGTAGTCGGTTGTACGTGACTGTGGTAAGCGCGGTGTGTCCATGGAAGGTCGGTGCACCGCACCTAGGCGCCGCTACTCGGAAAGTACAGTGGCAGTAATGGTCTAGTAAATCACATTATATTGTTTCTTGAGGGGCAGGGAAAGTGGCGAGAGGTCTGTTGTAAGAGAACACGAAGGGATCCCAGGCTTCCTCCTCTTTCTCCTTCTCTCTCTTTCTCTCTATCGCACACGCGCTTTCTCCAGGAGTTGGAAAGCGGTAGCACCTTCCTCTTCACTACCTGGTAGTAGAGATTGCGGAATAAACATATATACACACGCATTTAGATAACATTCTTGTTATGATATATAAGGATTATTATATAGAATGATATAACTAGGATATATGTATTATACTCATATTGCTCAAACACGATATCTTTACTTTTGTCTGTAAAGCGTAATTTAATTAAGAAATATTAAATAATGTATGTATAATTAAATTAAATTATAATTGTAAAGAACACTTATTTTTTTTATTTCAATTATACGTATCACGATGATTGATCACATTTAACATATCACTTTGTCGCAAATTATATTGTCTAAATATTATAATTTCGTAATTGTCTCTTTTATTTCCTAAGAACTAATATTTAACGAAATGTTATCTTTTGCTTTTTTGAACAAAAGAAACGTGACAAAACGTTCCAAAAGGATCCTACTGCTGTCATCGTGATTCAATACAATTGTTGTGTGTAATCTGATATAAAAAATTATCAGCCAAACGTAAACGTCTCCCAAGGTAAAACTACATTGTACACTCTCTTTTAAAACAGACTATTACTTACTCCTCCTTCTTTTAGTGTCAAGTGGCGAGCAGATTGCACCGAAAAAGGACACCGCGCGTGAAAAAAGAACTACTAATAAAAGAAACGCAAATAAAAAAATAGAAAGGCCAAAAAATAAGATATAAAAAATAATCATCAAGAGAAAACTGGGTGCGAGAGAAAAAAAATTTATGTATTACTTGTGTGACTTTGCAAGAAATAGAATAAGATATTATCATTTTGCTCTTATTATAAACAAAGATTTATGTGTTCCTCTTTCAACTATGTATAGAAACTGTTGGAGAATTCATTATATAGAAAATTATGAAAAACATCGAATAATATATTCTCAGAAAAAAGCAACATTAGCCAGTATAAAACTTATTTTGAATTGTCTTAAGTAATGCTTTAAAATATTAATACAGCTCTATGATTGATTATACTTAAGATTATATTTAAATATAAGACTATAAATACCGGCATGTAAGAAAATTATCAGAATCAATTATTAAAATAATGTAATGCACTGAAGAGTCACGAATTGCTGAAATCTTTTTGATGTTTTGAACATCGCTGAAGTAATAATTGCAATTTTGAAAAAAAGCATACAGATATAATGAAAACTTCTCTCTGGCGATAACGGAAACTGCACGCGTTTACCAAGATGAAGGCATTTACTGTATACCTATTTTTAGGTGGGATAGCCAGTGCACGTTACCTTCCTACGTTGAAAAGTGGTGAGCAGATTGCAAGAGAAAAGGATATCGCCGTACCCAAGAGCCGCGCGAGTCGACAGAGATAACGACAAAAAGAGAACGAACAACGGACGGAACTGAAAGGGACGCAGATAAGGAGGTGAAAAGGAGGAAATGTCTAC
This sequence comes from Cephalotes varians, assembly GCA_037157785.1. Lineage (NCBI taxonomy): Eukaryota > Metazoa > Arthropoda > Insecta > Hymenoptera > Formicidae > Cephalotes > Cephalotes varians. The sequence goes on along the minus strand of JANQDE010000103.1, from coordinate 165,809 downwards.
CAACAAGTGGAAAACGGCAAAAGGAACGAAAAACGATCGCGAAGACCGCGAGGATAGGAAATGGAGGCGAAGAAGAGAACAAGATCTTGAACAGGGATATCCTGAAAAGGGAAAGAAAAAGGCAAGGTCCAGGTGACGTTTATCGAACGAAATGTGTGCGCGCGTGCGCGCGCGAGAGAGAGAGAGAGAGAGAGAGAGAGAGAGAGAGAGAGAGAGAGAGAGAGTGAGGGGGTGAATAGGTTTGCTAAAAGATAAAACAGATTTCATTCCCACGATCTTTTCTGAAACTCTCATTTCATAAGAGCAAAAATATTCTGCGAAGGCGTTACTTTAGTATCGCTAGCAATAAAACGCAAAACGCCTTTGAAATGGCACCAACCGCTTCCCCCTGCGCCGCCGAAGCACTTGGCACCGAGTGAAAGAGAACGGCAATTCCTCGATGCAATGGGGCAACCGTAAACGTTTACCAAGGTAAGGCTCTCATTGTAGAATCTTCTCTCGACGGTAGCGGAATGCGTCCCATTGCCCCCGTTGAGCCAAGGTAAACGCAGACATCCTAAACAAAACGTAAGAAAAGAAGAAATAACACAGGATATGGATCTAATGAAAGAAGTGAGGAACAAGAAGGAACACGATGAGGCGAACATCCAGAAATGGCACAAAAAGAAGGACAAAGGAAGACAAACATAAATAACATAGAGGAAATAAGAATTTAAAAAAGGTCGTGAACATGAGAAGAGAAGAAATGAAGGATAAAATAGGAAAGCAAAAAATAACACAAGATATAAATCTAATGAAAGAAGTAAAGGTGAGAGAGAAAGAGAGAGAAAGAGAGTAAATGAGTGAATGAGTGAATGAATAAGTAAGTGAAAATTCAGGAAAATAAATTAACTACCAAAGAAGAAATATAAAGAAATACAAGAAAAAAGATTAAATAACACGATGTGGAAAATAGAACGAAATAAGATGAAAAAGAATACCATTTATAGAAATGAAGAGCGATAAAGCGCAGTGCGAAAGTGACAGCGGAATAAGGGACGGTACGAGTCTCTCCGTAGTCGGAGACAATCCTTCTGAAAATTGAGGCGTCTCCTACACGAGCCTAGTCTATCTCGCTCTCTCGTTTCCAGGTTATTACCTTATTACGTAACACGCGTACATCCAGGAGCGCGATATACATGTGACACACCGTTGGCTGATAGAGGGACGCTCCCTTCGTGACAAGATCGTTTGGTAACTTTGCAAGGGCGGTCTAGTTGCAAAGATTTTAACCGCGGCTCAGATCGAATACCATGGATTCGCTGGGCTTTGGATGGAAAATGGGAAGGAGATACAAAATCACGGCGAAAAATGGAAATCCGTTGATGATTAAAAAATAACTTTCAGGGATAAAAGTGATCCGGGTACTCTCGTCCCAATTCAGCCGGCAAGGAGTAGAAATACCCGACGATATTTGATTCGACCTAGAAACGATATCCAGTCGTCTGATTACGTTGGAAGTAGTATTGCAAAGTGCGCGCATGTCCAATATTAACAGAAATGTTGAAGAAAGGAGAACGCGATGTAATACGAACCGCACATATATAGTCGCATTTACTCCGAATCCGTATAAGCCGGTTACCTCGACAAAAATATTTCGCAACGATGTAGCTAACCAAAACGTCATGATACGAAAATAATTTAAAATATAAATAAAAGATATTCTTTTCAACTCTGTCTAACAATATTTTCATCTATGTTACCATTAATGTTATTGGAATACTAATGTTATTGGAATAACAAAATTACTACATATTATGATATATAATATATAATATATTATATATAATATATCGTATTACAATATATCACATACAATATATCATAATAAAAAAGAAATTCAATAAATATATATAATCAACTTTTTATGATGTACGAAGTTTATACTTTCATCTTTTTAATGCGCGTACGATATATTTAAGATGCATAAAACCGTATAATAAAATTGAAGAAACGTAATGCATAGTAGAGAAGCACCCTTAAGGGTATTATTCTAAAAATTAACTTTGAGTAAACTTTCTAAAGTAAGTCACTTAATTATTCAATTTAAAGTGTCTATAAAGAAAAGTGCACAAATACAATAATAAAGTTTATTTTTCGAGAAAGAGTAACATTATCTCTTTTCTGACATGTTAATCTCGATTTATTTATTAAAACTCATTATTTATCTGAATCTTTCAATTAAAAAACCGTGTCCATAAGTTACACGTGCAAGTAACATAAATACATGTACAAATAATCTTCATCTTTCTTATAACTAAAAATATTGTGAAAAATACGTGGTAAATAATTATCTTATCTTTTTTTTCATGTTAAATACATATTTGTGCGACAGCTTTTTCCTTTTGTTCTTACTATCATCAAAAGAAAAGATCAATATATACACTCACAATCAATGCAAGAACATTTCATAAAACGAGGGGTACTGCTGTACAAAGCGATTGCCGATAATGTCAAGGGACAGATATTTAATGACCTCGGTTCGTTCGGGGATATCTGATATTTAAGATTATTACTCACGCCTAGCTCATAAATTTTAAACGAGCGTCGCTTCTGCCGCAACTGCCGCAGTTACCCTGCAGTGCCTTCCCCGATGCACCTAAACCAAAGGAACACTATGACTCCGTTCTCCCGAGTTTCCGGCAGGCCGTGTGATCGGCGACTTGCGGACACCGAAAGCACTTCCCCAAGTTTGCGGCGTAGTCTTAACAAGGCAAGACTTTCCCCCAGCCGAAACGACTCATCCAGCCAGGGGGTCCGGGTTAAGACGGTCTTTCCAAACTGGATTTCACACGTGCGAACGTCCACCGGTTGGTTGAGTCGCCATAGCTATTTCAAAGTAAACCGACTTACGAGAGACAATTTGTTTAACTGTTCAAACCATTTAAAGCCACGTCTTATCCTTGGTTTTTAATCATTAAGACAATTAAAACTGTTATTCCAGCAATAAGTCTTGAAAAAAATTTTTGCACAACATTAATTTATAAAATAACAGACAACTAAATAGACACAATATTCTTGGCAAATAAAAAGTTAATTTACCAGCCAAAAACTGGATGTTATTGATTAAATTGTGATTAAATTATAAAACATGTGTTAACTACATAGTAAAAAATTTTGTACTTGTGTTAATCGAGCTTAAATTTTTGTATTGAATTTTTAACATACCCAAATGTTAATTAACATAATGCAAGTATATTCTTTGAATATTTTATATTAAATTAATATTTAACGTTTCTTAGTGTTAAAATAATAATTTCTGAATAAGTAAACAAATAACGTAAAAATAATGTAGTTTTAAAACACAAATTTTAAGATTCTGAATGAAAGATGAATTTACATGTTAATATATTATAAATTTTAATTGAGAAGAAATATCGCAATTTGTTTCCACATTACGTCAAAATATTTTTTGTATAAATTTTTACATAATTGTGTTACTTTTAATATTTATCTTGTGTTAAATTAACACAAAAATCTGGATAAACCATTTGGGACACGTTACATTTAACACAAATTTTCCAGCTGTGTAGATATTGTAACAATTATTTTCACTATTTTAAATAAGCTATCAGTTATCTAATTGAGTCTCACATGAGTTATATTCTGAGCTATAAATTAAAATTTACAAAATCTTCTTTCTAAGACGTAATTATATTACAGATTATAAAGTATCGTATTACCGATAAAAATGTCGGTATTAATCGTTATTATATAATATCACAAAGTAAAGAGATTTTGCCATTAAAAGAATAAAACGTCTTTTAGATTTATCCGCGCTTTTCTCACGTCGCCGATTCTTCCATTGCGTACAAAAGTTTATAACTTCTCTTTATAACTCTCTTTCACACATACTGCTATTTTTTTATCGGCCGCTTCCAGTAGAACTCTCTTCCTCCAATATTACTGTTTCTCCTTCGATATCGCTTCATTTGAACCGCGTGCCACGTGATCATGATGAGATGTTTAATTAAAAAAACTATGAGTACACACAGCGCTACATCATTGCACACCTGTGCAATGGAATCATAAAGTTTTGCAGAAATGTCATTTCGCATGCACCAAAACAGAATTAATTATAAAACGGATGAGGAGTGTATGTGTCCTCTTATCTTGAAATTCGCAATTTACAGCGCGAGAAGAGTTAATTCAGTTTATTTTTAATATCTCACGCACGAGCTCGCGCTCGCGCATAATCTAAAAATATTTCGAATCCTATACGCGGGTGAATCTCGACTTTATGATACGCCCCAACAAAACAGTTTTTATTTACTCAGAACATTTTTCCCTCGTAGCCTTTTATTGCCCAGTCTTCACCACTGCGCCCGTAATATCGTTGACGTAGCGAGAGAATGGAAAGCGCGTACTAATTGTGAGAATAATATGAGCTATTTCAGAAACATAACATTAAAATTTACTCGCCATATGTTGCATCGAGCGTGTTTTTATTCGAGCGATAATTAAAACCGCACGGCTCGCGAATTCTGTTTCCAATCAAAATCGGAAATTGCGCACGTGGAAACATCACAATATCGGTTGCCTCCTCTGGAAACTCGCTAGGAACTCGCGGATAGAACTTGATTTCACAATCGTTCGCAGGCAATTCACGAACGCAAACGCAGCCCGCAACTCGCATACAAAGGAAGATTTGAAATCTCGCGACTTTGCGCGATGGTATTTAGTTTAGTAGAACCGCCAGGCTTCCGATATTCTCGTTCGCAAATCCGACCGAGAAACTTGAAATTTTCTCCCGAGCGCTTCGCGCTACGCAACAACGCAGAGTACAAGCATTCCCGAGATTCCTGCTTGCCTCGCGATCGTTCGACAGGTATTTGATGGGCCGTATTTCGTATGTTGGAGTAGCTCAGCCATGGTGCTCATCATTCTACGTTTCGACGTTGCCGTTGATTCGCGCGATCGAAACCGAGAGACTTCGTTCGGAGCTAGAATCGAAAGAGAGCAGCTATTACCGGCGAAATTGAGACGGTGTAATTAAACGGCGATCGCGAACCGCACTGAGTAATAACAAAAACCACAAATCCGAATGCACCTGTGCACTATCGAGATACTACGTATGAAATGCATATCATCATTTACCTCTGAACTCTTAAGATCGATCTTTCTCACAACTTCTTCATTTTCATTCTTTAGATATGTTTGTAATCAAACTCCGTAATACGAATGAATATCACTTGAAAGATTAATAAAATGAATTTCCTTTGGGAAATAAAATAATTCTTTCTTTCAGCTTTCGTTTCTCATTTAACAAAGTTTCTTAACACGCACGTACACTGAAAAAAAATGATCTGATTATATCAACAAGACGTATATGGTAAAATGAATTTTGGGACCAAATAGAATTTTTTATTATTAAACTCAATATTTTATAGCTAGAATATTTGATAGATTTGACTTTAAGAATTCGGTTAAGATTTTTTGATGGAATCTACGAAAATTTTAACTTATTCATTAGATGTTCCCCATGAGACGACATCGTTGCTATTTATAATAAATGATCGTTAAAAAATTCAACTAATATATTTAACAGGAAAGAATTAATTATTCTTATTTAGTAATTCCTTTAAAAATTCTGATTCATCCATTTTCAAACAGATTAACTGGTCTAATCTACCCGATTTTCAATCAATCTAGATTCTTTTTTTCAAATCATTTTAATATCCACACTTTTTTGCGCAAGAGTGATAATTAATAATTAAAGAAAGAAGCAAAATATAACTCATATCAGCATAAGAAAAAGAAGAAGATAAAATTGAATGCGTTTACATGCGTTAAGAAACTTTGTTAAGTTAAAAATATTAACACAAAAAAAAGAATTATTTTTGTTTCCTAAAAGAGATTAATTTTATTGTTTCAAGTGATATTCGTATTGCTTAGTTCTAAATATATCTAACAAAAATTAAAAAATTGCAAGAAAGATCAATCATATGATAAATATTTTTAAGTGTCCGCTATATGTTGAGTTTGGGTCAACCTAGGTTTGTTAAATGATGCAGTTCAGTCATTCCTGAAGAGAAAGCAAATTGAGGGTAAAACTTTGATTATCTATTCCATCTGAAGTTCATTGCAACAAAATGCACCTACAAATATAGTCTATATATTTTATAAATTAGATGCTCTCTATAGTTAAGTATGTGATGATGCCAACATTACATTTCAATTTATCTATTTTTCTTCCGTATACATTTAGCGGAACAAGTGATATTACAGTAGGTTAATAGCAATATTGGTCGTTGTTAACTGTATTGTCGTAATTAGAGCCGCGATATTGGTATTCTGAGGAATTCCCGAAGCTTGACGCACCATACCGCGCGACATAATTTACGGAAATAGCTTTGCGATCGCGGTTGACATAACTTTGATAATCTCATTAAACGTGCAAGCTGCGATCCAAACTCTTCATTGTGAATTTATTTTGCATTACTATTCCAATGGAAGATTTTACAAAAATTCAAAAGTCGCAATAATAAGACGGCAAAGAAATACGGAAGATACCGGATTTAATTATTCTGTTTATACATATATGATACATTCGCAGAAAAGTGAGCCGCGCGAATGAGTCTCCGCAAATGAGTGAGACCTTTTCCAAGGAATATAAGATAACACATCTTTTTCTCCAAAGAATTTAACCAAAGCAGAAGATAAACAGAAAAAAATATGCGCAAGATAATGTAAGTAACCGATCTATTTGAGTAACGAGATAATATGATAATATTGATAATTATGATAAAATTAATACTCCTAAAAAAATAATTTTTTTAATGACTGCTAAAAAATTGTATTGCTGCGTTTATTTGTTATATTTATTTGTTAATTATATCATTTGAATTATATCATTTGACCTCTTATATAAAAATATCAAAAAATATCATCTTGTCGTTTTATTAGATCTTAAATAAAAGATAGTACATATGACCTAGTAGATTTTATTGGTGTAACATCGTATCTCATCACCATTATACGTCCAGAGAAAAAAAAGTGTTATTTTACTCTTCGAAGAAAATCCCGTACTCGCAAAGTATCCCGTGCGCAAACACTTTTAGTCGCGGGACTCCGGTGGACGTGAGAAGTAACGCAATGAACGCCGCCGGAGGAGACGGAGCGAGCTGGGCGTCTCGACCGAACGATAAGTATGATAAGCCGTGGTGCAAATCTCACGAATTTCGACTATCGCATATAATTTAACGACCCGAGCCACCGTTCGACGTTATCGTCGATTTGCAAAAGAGTCGACGCGAAGGAGAGCAAACGACTATGAACGCCGGCGTCGCTGTGTTTGTGTCCTGGAACTTACAATCAGTATACGACTCGATAGCGATTTGAGAAAATGAAACGTCCGTTCCAAAAAAATCATTGTTATTCATCCTTCCCGCCCCTGCAAAACGCACCCCGTCATTCGCTGTCGCATTCCTCGTCTCATCCTCGATCTCGTTTTCCAAAATGAATATTACAGTGAAAAACTTTGTTTTCCTATATATAAAAGCACAAGAAGAAGCATAATCTTCCTGTATTACTTAACAGGATTACGTTGGAAATAAGGGGCCATGTTCTCATCTATGTGCTTATCAAATTCTCGCGTTTTCGTATGAATACGCAACGGTCATTCTCGTTGCAGTGGTCATTATCTTTCTAAGCGCTAGCGTTATTAAGCAGTTCGCACCAACTGATCCGGATTTATTCTATGTACGTACCGCTTTAAACCGATAAATACGCATATATAACTTCGCCAAATGTTTGAATCATATGATCAATATTGGCAATTACATGTCAGACATGATGTAGATTGACTAAATCAAATCAAGTAAATATAAAACTAAAGAAAGAATTACAAAATTATAACACCTATATGCGCACGTGATATACAAATAAAATGAGTTATTAGACATAATTATTATTAAGTTTGTCCATATAAATGACAATATCTCTTTAAAAAACATAATACCATAATAAGTTGATTTTAAAATAGTTTCTTATTTAAAGTATATCGCAAGCACTTAATTAAAAAATTTGTGTTAAATTTAATACATTTCATGTGTTCCAAACAGTTGACCCAAATTTCTGTGTTAATTTAACATAAAATGAATATGTTAAAAAGTGACACAAACATTATGTAAAAATTAACAAAAAAGTAACATTTTGACACAATTTGAAAACAAATTGTGGAAGCATATTTCTTCAGTAAAATTTATGATATGTAAATTAACGTAATATGTTAATTAACACGTACATTTATCTTTTATTCATTTATCTTAGAATTTATATTTTAAACTACATAAAACTACATTATTTTTATATTTTCTGTTCACTTACTCATAAATTATGTTATTTTAAGAAATATTAAATATCAATTTGACACAAAATATTCAAATCATCAAATAACATACATTATGTTAAATTAAAGTTAAATTAACACTCGGATATGTTAACAATTCAACACAAAAATTTTAATAAATAAAAACTGGTTTTAACACAAGTACAAAATGTTTTTTACTGTGCAAGATTATTTAAAAATCGGCAAAGACTGAGGTATATAGTTAGCGTTTAATTAAGTTAAAATGGAAGATCAACCAATATGAACGAATCGGAGCAAAGGGGAGCATTATCTTCTCCGACTCGGCTTACGGAGCACGTAGTGTCGCAGTCAAGGCTGACCTACATATAGGCTGCACTACTGTCTGATCCCATGCAGACCTGTTCCACTAGTGCTGGCTTAACGCCGACTGTCAGAGCTCGCGCATTATACGGCTGGCATTTTATGCCGGTCCTCGAAAATCTTTCCAACGAGTATTCGCACAGGCCGAAAGATTCAAAAATGCTTATTTTACATCGTTGAAGAAAGTGATGTGTACATATTGATTAATTTTTACATTCTTTATCTATTCTTCTGTTATTTCAAAAAGTATTACAAGATCGATCGTATTTAGTAATTGAGAAATAAGCGGAAACAGGAAATTATAAAGCTAATCAATAACGCTAACAAAGTAATTGCAATTAATATAATGACGTGTATATATTTGCGTAAAATCTCAAAACGTTAATATTTAAAGTTAAAACAAATATAATGTAAACCTTAATACAATTTTTTTACACGATAATTGTACATAGTACGTAAATGAATTAATTAATTAATTAATGGATTCATGTCATTGCACAAAATTTCTTGACGATTGCAGTCAATGCCAAAAGTAGAATTTTTCTTGAAAAAGTTAAAACATTCTATTTACAACAATATTGTAGCTACGCAGGTATTGAAGGGATATTTAAATGAGAAAGTGAAAAGAAAATAAAACTATGTTGCGACTCGTTGTCACGTTTTTACGATAACTCCGATGGGGAATCTCGGCGATTGGCCAATCTCTGAAGACAGTCGACAGCGCGTGACTGTCGCTTATCGGATGAAAATCGTGCGAACAAAGAAATCGACATTATATGACGTTCGAGCGAACGTTCCATCGGAAGTCTCCGAGGAATTTAATGCGAATGATCCTCGGTATCACCGCCAGTTGGAACGCGTCGTGTCGAGAAATAAGGCGCCTCTGATCGATATCTTATTTTTTTTCTCCATCATAAATCGGACGTGAACTGCTCCTCGGAGAGCAACTCGATGATCGAGAAAGTTTCGCAGATTGCTCTGACGTATTTTTCTCAGTTGCTCTACAAAGTTACTACTCGTGTCTCTTCCGCATACGAAACAAAAGATTTAAAGAAGTCACATGTGAGTTTTTTCATCGCACTTTCCTTCGCAATAACATGGATTTATACAATTGTTATGGTTTTAACACTTCAAGACTATAAATTTCATGATTTCGCGTACGAAAAGAAATGGACTACGTTTAGAGAGAAAGTTAGATGAACGCAAATAAAAATTTCATCAGAAATTTAACGAAGAATAAGGAATATGGCTATTTCTTTTCTCAAAATTTATTCTACCGGTATGCACGATGAAAATGTATAACGCGTCCTATATGCAAAGTTCGCGCGCGCATCGATTATCGCGGCCACCGTGTCGCGGCGCGGCGATGCGAAAGTACCTCTCGCCTCGCGACAATAACGTAAATCGTCGAAACTGTCGTAATCCCCGCGCACGAGCGAACTTTAACAATTATATTTAATACGATATAGGTCCGGCAGAGACACAGTGCGCGGTACCGCACGAACCGCGTTGCCCGGATGGCGAGAGAGCGGGAGTCAGCGGTGGTGCGCGACGTCATAAGCCATAGATACCCGGTGGTACCTATGCCAGTTCGGAACTCATACCAGCCGCGCCGGCGTTTCTCGCGGTGCGACCACCAACCAACCCCAGGTGAAATCTACTCTTCTATCTTCCCTCCCTCTTGGCCAACCCGTTCCCGTTTCATTCTCGTCCTCCCTACGCCAACTCTCCCCTATCCACGTTCCTGTACCGCTATGCGGCAAAGTCTAATCAAATTTAATAACTTTTGTGCTGCCCATCCCATGTAAAGCTGATCTTCCTTCTCTTTCTTCTCTTCCTTCTCCCGCTCTTCTCGATCTTCTCCTCATGTACCTCTTATTCTTGTTACTCTATTTCTCATTGTCCAACTGTCTATCTCCGTTCCACCGCCGTGTCTCTCCTCTATCTACATACTTCCCTACTGTGGTCTCTTCGTCACGTTATAAACTTGCACAGCGGAACCACTGAGTACCGCAGATTTATGACGGCGACATGCCAGACCTGCTGAAACGACCCCGATCTACTCGCGACTCCATTTTCAACGACACGCTCGCTCGTCTATTCGCATTTTCCATCTTTTTATTTTGGCCGTCTGCCGTTTCGTAAATTTTGTCGATAACGTTGACCGTATCTTCTTTGTGACGAATGGGACACTTCCAAAATTACTCGTCTACTACTTGCTCGTTGTAGTCAAATAATAATTTATTTATAATATCGCCGATTTTTATAGCCATTTTATTTTTAGACTTACGATTAACGTCTGTTTTAATAGTAGGTATGCAATTCTAATTTTAACGCGATACCCTTTGTTATTATTATTGGAACCGAGATACTAAAAAATACAATCACGTTATAACAAATATAATAGTTATAATGATAAACGATCCGCAATGATATTTTGAATTATCATTAGTAATGGATTTATTAATCATATTTGTTAATTCAACTCATTGTTATCCTGTCCATTTTCTGCATGCGCGCAAAGAAAACCGGGAACTTGTTGTAAAATTATCTACTATTTCAATCAAAAATATAATTTAACAAGATTCCGCATATGTATTTTTAAGTTAAGATGGATTTTCCTCAAAATCGGCTTATCGCATCAAAACAAATAATGTCCAGCAAAAAACATTTCGTATTTGCGTTAAAACCGGTTCTTGTTAAAATTTTTGTGTTAAATTTTTAACCGAGTGTTGTTAATTTTACATAATGTAATTGTGTTATTTGAATATTTTGTATTAAATTGATATTTAACATTTCTTAAAATTAAAATAACACAATTTATGAGTATGTAATTAAAACAGAAAAATAATAAAAAATAAATAATAAATAAAAAATAAATAAAATAACAGAAAGATAACTTTAAAATATAAATTCTAAGATAAATGAATAAAAGACAAATGTTACGCGTTAATTTAACATTTGTTAATGTTAATTTTATTGAAGAAATATGCTTCTACAATTTGTTTCTAAATTGTGTAACATTTTTTATGTTAATTTTTACATAATATTTGCGTTATTTTCTAATATATTCATCTTCTGTCAAATTAATACAAAAATTTGAGTAAACTGTTTTGGACTCATAAAATGTGTTAAATTTATCACAAATTTTCCAACTGTGTAACGGTCTTTTCAACCATGACGTAAGAATTTTACAATCGCGTTCTGATTACAATTGATTTTCTCGCGTATTCATAAAATGTTGGAAATCTTTCGTTTTGAATATTAAACATAAAAGGAAACTGACGGAAAACGGAATCGTTGCGAATAGAGCTTCCTTGTTATCGCACAAAAGGCAAGCAATCTGACCACACAATAAGGCGAAGACCCTTGTTATCAAAAAATACAATAGCGCGTATGATATCCAATTTCGTCAAAAAAAAATGCCAAAAAAGATCGTCCGTTTTTATTAACATAATCGTATCAATTATTAGATTTCGACGCGATAAATGAAAAAAGTATGAATAAACTCGTATCATTCATTCGCAATACTCGATACGCGTATGCCGCTCGGAATCGAAAGCCGAGCGGGGAATGGCGACATTAAACCCGAAAGCAGAATAGCCGTATCTGGATTTCAAACGCGACCGCATGCCTATTTTGTAACAGTTAGATCAGCCAATCCCTCGCTCCCTCCCATCCTCTTTCTACCCTTTTCTCTCCTGGCCATTCTCAACTCGATCCGTGTGTTCTGCCACTGTTTTCGCCCGACCCACGAACCATTCGGTGCTATGCGACTCTGTCGCGTGGATTTACCAATAATGTTGCACCGCTACACCGACGTAAACCAACACGTACGATATGGGTAGCTAAATCGACCTATCGCCCAGTAACTACAGATTAGTGTTATCAGAGCGTTACAACGTGAAAGCGTGGTTTACCTTGACACTGGGTGAAACAAGATCGATGGCGGCCAAGGATTACAAAAGTCGTCGCTCTGCGATGGATTTACCATCCAGTCGCGCTATCTGTTTCGACAATCAATATTCGTATTTTTTAACAACGTCAGTGAGTTAACTCCTCTATCCAGCGGAAAAACGAAATTGGTAGTGGAAAAATTAGCGACACGTTTACAGTTCATCGATCAAGAATATGTCGATATAAAGAAGAGTAAGTGCATGATTATCATGTATGCATATATCGTAATATCTATGCAGAATATTTTTTGGTATATCCTTCTACATCATCAATCACTCGACGTTGTTGTCTTCGGCATTATTCATGCTTCTAAATCACGCTAACGCGTTTACTTCTATCGCAGATTAAATCAGTGGAATAACAGCGCGTCTGGTACTAACATTAATACTAGTTTTCTAACGCGATATGCGAATGCAAAAACTCTGTAACGTGTGTCGTAAAGAAATAGAATCTGTACAGAAGTGCAAAAAAATAGGAAAAAAATAGCTCATTAAGGTTGCCGTAAGTCTCAACATTCTCATAACGAGGAACAGAATATGAGAAGGTAGTGTTATAAATGCTGATTACTGAGAAAAAGAAAGAAGGCAAAGTATAATCTAAAAAAACTGTACTACTTTAATACAATTCCAATGAACTAACTACACATGAATAATAACAAAGACTAATAATTGGAACTTAATACTACCTATATATATATATATATATATATATATATATATATATATATATTGCAAAATTCATTGCTTCTAACAATTTTTTAACAATCTTTTGCTTCATAATGTATCTAATTTTTATTATGATTTCTTCCAATCTATCTACCTCTGTATCGTATAAATTCTCCAAATTGAATTGTAGTATTTTTATGGAAATCCCGATCATGTGTAAATTCCGATAGCACAACATATAGTGTGCCTATCCGATATGTTACTGAAATTCTAGCATGCATATGACGACGGAGTTATAATTGAGTTAACATGCAACCTAAACACATTATTAGCCGATTGCTTCCGCCGCGTTGCGAGATTCTACAATTTCAGGTTGATATCGTATTTTCGTTATGACAATCATCCGATTTCTCGCGAGGATAATAACAAACAGAGTAAAATAACAGGGATAGGGATGGTTAAACACCAAAGTGTAATAAGTTTTGGCGAATTGGGGGGACTATCCGTTGTAAACACGGCGCGGACTGCTATGTGTAGATTTTACGCCCCTCCGAGTAAGCATAGCTTGTTGCGGAACACCGCAGTTTAATTACTATGCCACGAACTACAAACGAACATTTGGATACAAGAATTATTTTCTTGCTCGAATAGCGGATATTACTGTGGCGTATCGATAGTTTCGAAGTATCCATTATGTATTATCGAGTTAGCAATAGTTTAAATAATACATAATGTAACTTGCAACTTAAGTCATAAGATAGCAATTAATCCGCCAATAAATCCGCTATTTATCAACGAAATTACAGAAACCAGAAATGAAACAGCTATTTTCCCAATATAACTATTCATCACAGAGTATTAATATCCTATTCATCATCATTAAAGCCAGGCATTCACCAATAGGATTTATCGACGTCACGTCAATATTCAAAGAGTAACATTTCAAATATACCAAATACAGCTGTCCATCGCAGTAATCTCGGAGAGTATCTGTAATAGATCGAAATCTAGATCGGCAGTCGCGAATACAGATTGGGTATTCCAAGGACTTCGAGCTTATACGAGCAAATTGACAGTAAATCTGTCCCCGATGGGAATTGATGGCGTCCCAACTGAGCGGCGCAAATTCATTAGTAGATCCGATTTTGACACGGAGAAATGATACGAGTGGACGCCAACGCGAGAGTTATCTTGAGAGTAAATAGATTGGAAATCCCTGTCGTATAGATAGGAAACATAACATACCCACGCTTCTGAATGGACACTCACCGAATGCGTATTTGTATTTTTTACATGAGTAAGATAAAAGCAATCTAATGTACTCATAATGTAAAATTGTCTACAGAATTTTTGTACATTTTATACATATTGGAAGCTCGATAATTAATACTTAAAAACTCAAAAGAAAAAATTATTATTTACCTCAACTGTGAAGTCAAATGGTATCATCATTTATATCAGAAAAGGTTATTTATAAATTTATACAAAAAGAATTTAAAAAAAAAAACAAAAAAAATAATGGATTTGACATTATTCTGAAAATAATGATAATCAGAAATGCAATGACTAGAAGCATAAAGGTTTCTATGTATGAAAATATAGAGATATTAAACCAGATATCAGAAATCACAAATGAAAGATTAAACCAATTATATATTTTAATAACAAAACTCTCAAACAGCTTTTTCATATAGCAATTTTTAATGTATCGAATAGTATTGCAAAATGATATTCTTTTAGTACATGTGAATGAGTGATATAGAGTGTAGGTATCCCAAAATTATCGGATTTCAACTGACAGATTCTGTGAATATTGTAAGACGATTCTCATACATGTCGAACATATCCAGGTTACAATTTTTGCTAAAGTTGCAAAAAAAAATTTTACTGCTAAAGTTACATCTTTAGCTCCAAATTCACCTATAACTTTAATTCCAGCTTCAAGCTACAACCAGCTAACTCCAGCTGCAATTCTTCATTGCTTCGCAGTTTCAGCTCCAATTTTTTAATTTTATATTATAATTTTCTTTAATTAAGTCTCTTATTTCATTGAAATATATATGATTGTGTTCACATCTTCAAGAATTTCTTATTAAAAATATAATCCCGAATATCACATATTTTTCTTAATATAGAGTAAAGGCAGCGAATATGGAATATCAATTTTTAAATTAATATTATTCTGATACAAATGCATAGTTAGACTTCTAATACACGTAGAACTCTTGAGCAACATGTTAGCTGTAACATCTAATAAAAGAAAGTCTCCGAAATTTGAGTTCAACTTCAGTATTTACAAAAAACTAAAAAGTGAAAATGAGGGGTAAAAAAAGGGATGTAATATAGAATATCGATCAAATTTGAGAAACAGTAATAAATAACACAAAAAAATAAAGTAAAATTTATTTTTTTTATGTAAACTGATCAAAAACAGTTAAAAATCACATCTTTACTGTATAATGTAGCACATAAAAAATAAAATTACATCATAAACATGGACAATAAATTCTAATTCGTTAAATTATTATATAAAATAAACATTAACATCAAGAATATTCTTTATTATTTATGAAAAGAACAAAAACGTTATATTCTCTACTCTTTATTCCATAATAATTAAATTATTCTATATTACTAATACGTTTTAATATGACACATAAACTTTTTCCGTTTCAATAAAGAATTATAAATCGCAATTAAACGGCATAATATTATTCATGCAACACTATTAAAAGCGTCTATATAATATAAACATTAAATAACTTACATTCAGTTTGTAAGAACATTTTTTAAGATAGTGCTATCAAATTTCTAAACACAACAAAAATAAATAAATGGTTATGTTAGAGAAATTCGTTGTCGCATTGAGTTCACTGTGTGACAGAAATTGCAACAATTTCCAGTGATTGCCACTAGAATGTTTTGTTTAAAAAATAAGTCTCTATATATATATATATATATATATATATATATATATATATATATATATATATATATATATATATATTCTATTAGTAGCCTATTCCTTAGCTGCCTTTACCCTATTTTATTTCACAATCACGTTACAAAACCATATTATATTTTATTAGATAGAATATTTTTAATATCAATGGATAATAATTTAATATTCTTAACAGTTCGGAATATGTTTGATATTTTGTAATAATAAGCTAATATTTAATTATTATATATAGTTTAAACAATCACAAATAAACAAGATAAAATTTCAAAATGATCTCATTATTATTGTATGCAAAATTATGTTAATATTTAAAAAGCGAGCACAAGAGCACCTTCGTCTATTATATCATGGCGCGCCAATTTCCTGCAAATTGATGAAACATCACTTTTGTTGAAGTAGCTAAAAATTTAGTTAAATATAGATCTAAAAATAATTTTGTTTGGATCATCAAAAGATTATGTAGGACGCTTAAATTGATTGCTAGAATGTTAAAACTTTTTGTAACGTTCTGAAAAAAAAATTCCTAAATTCCAAAAAATTAAAGTTGAATAAAAAAAAGATTTGAAAAACGATTGCAAGAAATTAATTTTCTTATTTTAAAACATTTTATTTTTGTAAATAAAAAAAATATTAATTGATGCAGAAAAATTTCTTCGAATTAAATTAATTTTATTTATTAAATAAAAAATATATTTCATTTGCATATTTAGTAAAGCGCGAAGTCTCTATTTCTTCAAATTAAAAAATTCAATTCTTAAATTAAAAAGAAATTTAATTTGTAATATTAATATTTAAAAATTTTTTCTATGTTAAAAAATAAATTATTATTTTTGAAAAAATATTATTTAAATTAATAATTTTCACATTTAAAAACAAAAATCAAATTTTAAATAAACGTCTCGTATATTTAAATACATATTAATAAATATAAAATAACTTCTTTATAAATTTACAAAATATTTTTTTAAATAAAAAATGTAATATTGAAATAAATAAATATATTTATTTAATATAAAAAATTTTTTTTCATGATACATAATTATTTTGATGATCCAACAAAATTATTTTCAGATCTGTATCTAGTTACATTTTTAACCCTTCGTTTGTACAAAGGGTCTTTTTGGGCACAAACGAAATTTTCAAGTCAAATAACTTTCGAAATCAAAAAGGGCGAAGCTTGGCTCCTTTCCCTAAAAAAACTAGGTAGGGGGGAACTCGTAACCGCCGGAACACTTTGATCCAGCAATTTGTGCCAGAGCAGTAACGAGTGAAAGTGACAAACGTGCCCAAAAAGACTCAGTGTACAGACGGCGGTGGTATTTCGTGTAGGTAAGTGAAAATATTATTATGCTTTTATTCGTATGTAATCGGCATTAGATACTCATCCCTATCAGTTTTATTGCTTCTGTAAACATATAACATACTTCTAACTTCATAAAAACATAAACATGAACTACTTTTTCAGTATACAATGGAAGTCAAAAATAATTTTTTCTCTTCTTTATAGTTTATGTTAGATGCATCTTATTATGATTTTGTACTTTATGAATAAAAAATAATTTTTGAATAAAAAATAAAAATAAAGCATAAAGTAATGTTCTTTTATTATTTTCCTCATATTAAGAAAATCACATTTTCAATCTTCAAAATAATTATGGTTTTTCAAGCCACCACATTTGAAGTATTTTTTTTTCTTAAAAAGTATGTATTCAACTATAAAACCCCGCAAGAATTTTTTTTTTAAGTTATATTTTGACTGAAATATGAATTTTTGAATTAACATGTATCTTTTAATGATTTTCTCTTTTTTTAATTGTTATAAATAAAAAACCTTTTTATAAATCGACTGAAAGACTATTGAATCATCATAAGGGATAAAAGACACATCTTTCAGAATTTTTTCAGATTTTTWAAACGTATTTTTCTTCAAAAAATAATCGACAGGACTTTTTAGACCCTGTATACAGACGGTGCACCAAAATTTACATGTACAGACGAAGGGTTAAATACTTTAGCAAAACCATTCTTTTCATGTACTATGCGATGTATCATGCTCGAGCACGCCAATTTTCTGCAAACTGATTAATCAACTTTAAACTTCTCATTTAAAAACTATCATAGCCTTGACATATTCATACAAGAATTCTTATCTTAAAATGTTCCACAAATCTGTCAATTGAAGAATATTCAGTAATTTAGGGATTTTTGCAAAAATTAGGATAAATGTACGTATAATTGTAAACTTTTAGAGATTTCCATGATATTAGAAATTTCATAAATTAAGTTGAACCGGAAAACATTGCATCGTTACGCGTTGCGCGTAAAATGCCTAGAAATGTCTAGAAACTTATCGTGAACAGCGTAAACATTCTGAAAATTTCTAACGCTCTCTAATTATGTTTATTTGTTAACTATTATGCTAAAAGCGCACACATAAGTTTTTACATGGAGTAACATTATGAGAAATACGCGTTACACAGCAAAAATGCAACTGTGAGCGACATATCCGATGAAGTAGAGGGACAGATGCTTTTTTGCTGTTCCAAACAAATGCCAGGAAAAGCATGAACCTGAGGATTTAACGTGGAAAAAGGGCAGTCTCTTGGCATACTTTTCACGACCGCACTACTGTCGACTGACTGTTTCTCGCAACCGTTTAAACGATCGCATTCGATGCACCGCATGTACGCGTGAATAACGTTTTGCATACAAAAGAAAGAAGCAAAAAAGGAAGAAGTAGATGCAGTCGACGATATTGACTTCTACGTTATATCCACACGCGCAACTTTCAGCGTCGCCCATATTCCCCATTGGGAACGACACGGGAGTATCTACTTATTCTGGATTCCACCGACTATATCTATCGTATCTCGTGTTACTCTCTCCCGATAAATATTTACTTTAACCTAGGAATTTCTCCTGATGTTACTGCAAACGAATTTTCTATCGTTATCGAGGGAGTGAATTCTTTTTGCGAAAGTAAACTTTTCCGATGATTTTTCAATGGTCTGCATTATCCTAAAATCACGATATCGTAATCGTTATGAGATTACTATTATTCTAAAACTATGGCTCCGTTTCTTTTCCATTTAACATGATTACTGATATTTTTTTTAAACAACAATTTCATCTCTTTTTCGAGAGAGATTTTATAAGAAATAAAATAGTAAATTAGCTCTAACGAAGATAAAAGAGAGGTGAACAAATAACGTAAAACCAGAATTAAAAAAACTTCCCTAAATTAATTAAATAAAATTATTTCAAGTTATTTTTCATAACTCACCAAGAAACTTATGATAATTTAGAAATAAAAAATGATTACCTGGCTATCTTTAAACGAAGATTAAACAATATTTTCGAGAAGTTAAGCAAAAAATAAACTAGAAACTAATAGAAACTAATTTGATCCCTCATTTAATCGTATACAAATGTGTTCTTGAATTACCTAGCATTATACATAAAATTGTAATAATTGTAATAAGTTCTCACCGACTCATTAATTAATGAATTATTTGATTTTATGCCGTACAATTTCGCTTGGATGAAAACCAGAAACTTTAGAACTTGATCTAATGCCAAATTAGCTTATTAAATTGTATGTTCCAGACAGAACTTGGATCTCAGAAAAGCTTATAAGATGTATCTGATTGTGAATGTTATTTAAATATTAGTCTAAGATAACTGACGTATATAAATGTTTAACTCGGGAGCAGTCGCGCCCTGATCATTTTGCCGCTTTTCCATTTTTTATTTATATCTCTTAATTTATTGGCGTTGTTATATTTTTTTTACGTATATTTTCTTTAACGTTTTTTCATAATGAAAAAGTAGATGATGCTGACATGTTTATTCCTGTAAACTTTGATATAATCGAAGTTACAACAATCAATCTAAATGATCATAGTGCAACCACTTATAGTAGTCTTTTGTCTTCTCCGCATTTTTAATATCTGAATGTCGCGTATTTCACAATCACAATCAGTCCACTTCTAAAAAAGGCATGTAGAGGAGATTTAGGGCAGATTGTTATACGGATTGGTTGTCAAAAAGCTTATAACTCAATCAATATATGCCAGAAAATTCTCTTTTTTACAGTAGATTACTGATGTAATTTTAATTTATAGTGTAAAATGATTTGCATCAAAAACATCGCGTATATTACTTATAACTTTTAAGAAAATGAAATTGGCGAGTAAATTTTTCTGATCTCCTATTTTATCTTTTTTCTTAGTTTTTGGCATTACCAATTTCACTGTAATCGTAGAAAATAGCATGTCTTGAATAAGTTTTGGCTGTGGTTGAATAATCATTATTGTAATAAAATTTATGAATCATATAATCTCTTACTAAAAAAATGGCTATGTGAGATAGATTGTTGTAAATGAGTTTTTGTATCTATTTTTCGAAAAAGCTACAATTTTCCATCTGGCGACACTGACTTGAACAGTCGTTTAGAAGTTATGCAAGATTAAATTGTAATGGTATGAWAMAAAAAAAAAAAAAAAATATATATATATATATAAGAAAGGAAGATAGGGGTAAAATTCGCTTGATATTATTTTGGACATCGTTAGAGCAATTAAAATACATAATTTGTCTATCCAACAACCCGCATTAGAATTTAATATGAATTACCGTGCATTAAATGCAAAAAGTCCTGAATATGTGACTACTAAACTTTGAAACGTGTGATAATAACCTCGAATATGGGGTTAATTGTCACATTTTCACAGTTTTATTTAAAATTAAATAACTTATTTGTACGATGATATATTTAAAAATAATATATTTTTTTTTAATATCTAAGAAATGTAGGGGGGGGGGGTGTTTAACCTATATAAATTCAAAATCTTATATCATTTTTGTCTAAAAATCACTAAACAAAAATTGTGACAACTCGCCCTGATCTACCTTGTACATCGATAATCGCATATATCAAAATATTGTTGCCACTTGTCCGCGAACCTGATTGGTTCCCTCGTTGCGCTAACTTCATGAGCGACTCTGATCGCAGAGTTAGCAAATGATAATTCGTAGATATGTGCATTAATAGAAAGTTATTAATGCAATTTATTTTTAAAAAATAAGAAGTAAAAAATAAAAAGCTAAATAGCGCGCGCGAAGCGCGTTATAGTCTATAGTATCACATATATAGTATAGTCTATAGTATAGTCTTTAGTATCACAAAATCGTCTATAGTGTCTAGTCACAAAAAAGTATATAGAAGAAAAATATATTGTGGATGAGCGTACATCTTATAATGAAAAATAATAATATTTTCGAAGATTTTTTTTTTAAGTTCATCAAATTTGAGAGAGAAGAGATTTTATTTTATTATATTTAAATTAAAAGAATATATTTTTTGTTATTACAAAAGTCTTATTTTATTTATATAATTTTAAAAAACATAATTTTCTTATTACTGTGTATATGTTACGTATTAATTACTGTGTTATGTGTATACCAATAATTTTAATAAATGAAACAGAATTATATAAAATAAAAATATATTAGTCTCTCATACTTATTAAATTTACATACATATTACAAACATATATGTAATAAATTTAATAAGTAAATAAAGATAATAGATTAAAAAAATGAAAAGAAAAAAGAAAAAAAGCAACATAATAAAATTGTTAATTATTTCCAATAATTAATATATTCCTTTAAATTATTGGAATATTTTCTTATTAATTATTACTTATAAACTATAATATATATATGTGCAAAAATATATATTAAATTAATATTATTAATATATATTAAAAATATATATTTCGATCAATATGATCAGGATGCGCCTGTATTAACGTTAATTAAATTCACTCGCCTACTCTCGGGTTAAGTTACAAGACAACGCTATTATCAAAATAAAAAAATATCGAAATAAAAAAGACCTCCTTTTTTTATACTATAAAAAAATTTTTTTTAAAATTAATTCACAAGAGATATAAAAGAGAGTATAAAAAAAAGCGTATACGTATCTATTCGATATAAAATTTCAAATTGAGCTAATTGTGCTTCAAAATTTATGATTCGCGTACATTGTACAAAATCGAACTTTTAGTAACAAAATAAGTGTAAAGCTAATCTTCATGTTGAGTAATTCGAAATAAGAAAAAATTTTATGATTAATTTCACATTTCGGAGATTCACATCACATTTAAATACGATTATAAAAAGTGCAATAAGAACAATCTAACTTTTCACAACAGCAAGAATTACATGTACGGAAAGAATAATTTTGTTAAAGTGTCTAAAAATTTAGCTAGATATAGACTTAAAAATAATTTTGTTGAACTCAAAATAATTATGGAACGCTCAAACTAGTTATTAAAACGTCAACATTTTTTGCAGCATTGCTTATTACGTTTGAGCGTTCTACATAATACTTTTAATAATTTAACAAAATTATTTTCACAGATATACAACTAGATAAATTTTTAGATATAATATTTCAGCAAAATCGTTCTTTCCATGTGCTACGCTAAAAACTACATTTGAAAAAAAAAAAAAGAAAGGGCTCGTATAGGTTGATATTACGCGTATCATTCGAATTGAGCTCCATCAATTTGCAAATATAGCTGTTACATGCGTCTCACATTTAGCGTATTACAACTAAATTCTGTCGGATCCTGTTCTATCACGAGCCGTTAACAAACACTGACAGGCGAGAACGAAGCGGGGCTCGGCATCCCGATATAGGTTTTCGATTTCCGCGCGATTGCTCGACGTACCTGTGTCGGTGGTTTGATCCGCCACTGGCGTACGCCCCGATACAAAAATCCCCGAATAAAAGTCGTAGGGTTAGTTTGATTCGGTAAATATACGGCACCGCGAATCCCTCGGTGTCAGCCAGCCGGTTGGCTAACGCGGAAACACGCCGTGCTCAACCGCTGTCGGTTTGTACGGTTACCGGAGTAGGAAGAAAAACCCGACGATCGTACTTCACAATGCGGAAGGAACATGAACGGGAAATGAGAGGAAGAATACCACGAGAATAAACTAAACCGCGTACAAACGCGAGGAACATGAGTGGGAGTGTTAGGAAGTAAAAGGCTCTCTCTCTGTTTGCGCAAAAGTTAATCCTGCCTGAAGAGTGCATGGCTATAATCCTTGTTCTATACGTAACTTGGCTCGCATTGAAAATACAACATTTCAAATGCTTTTCTATCGGTAAATATTGCAAACGTAAATATTGCATCACGCACTCGACATGCCGTACGTGGCGTGAGCAGAAGACTATTTATCACAAAATTGTCATTGTCACGATTAATCTTGACAATTATCTGCATCTCTATTAGAATAAATTTGAAATTGTTAAACCAAAAAGTATTTGCACGGAAAGAATGATTTTGTTGAAAGATCTAAAATTTTAGCTGGATACAGATCAGAAGAGTAATTTTGTTAACTTATCAAAATAATTATGTAGAACGCTCAAACCAGCTGCTAGAATATCAACATTTTTTGTAGCATTGCTCATTATTTTTAAGATTCCAACAAAATTATTTTGATGGCTCAACAAAATTATTTTCAAATCAGTATCCAGCAAAATTTTAGATCCCTCAGCAAAATCGTTCTTTCCGTGTGCCATTTATTAACGCATACAGACGTAATCCATATCTCGCTTGGTGATCCTTTCTTTAATTACTATCACACCAAACTCGGAAGTATTTGATGCAAAGTAATGTATGCATACACAGACCTCGTATACCCGACAGACGTTGAGCACTTTGAAGCCCGTGACCCGACGATAACCGCATAATGCGTTAAGTGGAAGTAGTGTAACTTTCCACTTCCCCGACAGCTTGAATACCATCAAAGTTACGTGGCGAGTCGCGCGTGCGCTAATCGAATACAAGTTCGTCAAATTTATTGCACCGGATAGTTAGTGCGCTCGCAGGAGGACTACGTGTAATGATGGAGAAAGATTCGTTTATCCCATTTCCAAACACTTTCATACTTCCAAATACATTCGCGGAAAGTTCTAACGATTATCTCGTTCGCTAATTTTGTTATGCTAGTTTTTTAACTTAATGAATTTATTAATGCTATCGATAACAACAAACTCTATATCATAGTTAATGCTCATACATGAAATTTGATAAAACTGAAAAATGCGAATGTAGCGAACAAAAATCTTCTGAAGTTTGCGGCAC
Organism: Cephalotes varians; assembly: GCA_037157785.1. Taxonomy (NCBI): domain Eukaryota; kingdom Metazoa; phylum Arthropoda; class Insecta; order Hymenoptera; family Formicidae; genus Cephalotes; species Cephalotes varians. The sequence continues at coordinate 141,353 of JANQDE010000103.1, read as the reverse complement.
ACAATGCTTGTTTTCCTGCTAGATTGCTTGCATTTTAATAAATTACTTAAAATTCTACGTTCTGTATGGTATAATTTTAGTAATTTACTAAAACGCAAATAATCCAGCAGGAAAACAAGCATCGTTGCCGCAGGTTTTAAAGTAATATAGTCAAATCAATAACATATTTTATATTTGACTATATTCCTCCTTCTTCCTATTTTATAATATAGAAAAAAAATATTAAAAATATCTTACTAACCAGTCATATTTAAATCAGAAAACTTTGTAAAAAATATTTTACTTATTTAATACAAATATTTAACTCTATCAAGACCAACTGTTTCAATCTATTTCCTTTAACTTTTTCTTTAACACTTTCCACATTAAAGAATAAATGGCTGTTTTCAATCGTAAAAATTTAAAATCTTATTTCTGAGAGGAATGAAAGATAAAAGGTAAAAGATGTCAATCGATACAGAAACGTAAATGCTTAAATTAGTATCCTGCGGCAGCAAACAAGCTCGGCATCTCAATTTGAACAAAGAGGAAACTTCGTGAACGGCGGAAAGCTAAGATATTTTCAAAGGAGGTATCGATGTCTTCGCGAAACACGGATCGATGCTGGTATATATACTTCGCCTGGTTCGCCTGGAGAAATCTAAAAATACTCTCGTTACGAGTTACTTCCAACCCATGACGATGAAGATTCCTGGCTCTTTAATTCGTTTACCGACCATTACAAGTAAAAGGAGGCACAGTGTGAAACTTTTCCATTTCATTACTTCGTCTTTCTTTTTCTTCGTCATTCGTCCCTTTCCTCCCTTTCTCCGTCGCTACCATCAACTTTATTACTTTGTCCTCTTTTGGCGGTGTAACTATAGCGAAGCGTCTGCCTTTTCAGTCGGTGTTCTGAAGTACTCCTTAACTTTGGGGTTAAATCTTTTTCTTACTAGATCGACGTTATCCAGACACAGGCAAATCTTTATTTTCCTGTTATATGTTTTTTTTTACATCCTATTTACATTCTCATAAGTTACGAAACTAAAGTTACGAAAAAGCTCTTTGCGCTTTGAGAGAGCAAATTAAAGCATTTTATTCTCGTCTATCGTAATTAATTTGAATAATGTATCTAGTATGAAAAGTTAAGTAACATAAATTTGTTTACTTAATGCATTAGCACAAATTCAATTTTATTATTTAAGTGCAATCAAAAAATGAATACGTTTTATATTGCTACGTTGAAAAACATTCTCAACTCTATATTTTATTATTCGTGCCACATCATAATAAACAAAAAAGCCAGCAATATATAAAATTATAAAGATAAGGATAAGATAAGGATATAAAGATAACATCATAATTGAAACAGAGTCGTATATTTCTATAAAATTTTATAAAGTTAATACTTTATAAAATTAAAAAATGTACAATAATAATATTTCTATCACAATCTCATAATCCTAATTCCATGGTCGGTGTCACAATTTTTGAATGATTTTTAGAAAAAAGTGAATAAAAAATTTTTATACGTTATAATACACTTACATTTTAGGTATTAAAAAAATTCCTCTTGTATATCATTAAACAAATAAGTAACAAACTGTGAAAATGTATCAGTTAGCCATACTCGAAGTTGATTGTCTTAGTTGATTGTCATAGTTGATTGTCATACGTTTCAGGGTTGATAGTCACATATGGATAAAATACATAGTCACATATGGATTTTATATGGATAAAACATACAAAAAAGTTTTTACAGTTTTTATTTTAATGTCAATTTTATATTTCAGAAAAAATAATATAATAGTAATTACAGTATTGATATAAGTAAAATAATTATTTTAATTATAAAATACGTAATTTATTTTCATACGTAGTTCCTATACAAAAAAATATAAATATCTATCTAGAATATTATATTTTATATTCTATAATAAATATAAATATCTATCTAGAATATTATATTTTATATTCTATAATATTATATTCTAGAATATTATATTTATATAGATATTCTAGAATATCTATAATATTCTAGAATATTTGTAAAAATAATCTCTAAACTACTATTTAAGACAAGTCAATCCAAAGATTTGAAATTGATTACTTATTCTCTCAATTCCAGCTCAGAGATTGATCTCCAAGGCCATTTTTAGTAAGAAAGATTGTATTCACAAACTTTGTTACAATAATGATTAACTACAAAAATTATTTAAGATGCTACTTTCTCTGATTAGAAATCGCGCTTGATAATGTCAAAAATTAATTAAAAAAAGAAATAAAAAAATTTACTTTCTTAAAAATTGTAAATACAGTAGACTCCCGTATAACGCGAGTTCTTATAATGCGAATTCCAATTACGTGCCAAAGATATTGCGATTACTGATTTCATATAACGCAATTCTTCGTACAACGCGCCAAATAATAAAGAAATTATCTGCATTTAAGGGAATCCTAAAGTGAAGCAAATTACCGACATTTTTTAAATTTAAGTAATCAAGATTACAAAAGTATTTTAAAATTTTTTAAAGTTTCAACAAAAGATTTTTTACATACATTAATATGTTTTTTTTAACCAACTGCATATATATATATATATATATATATATATCACTTATTTTTAAAATACTGTCCTAGTTGATAAAATATAGAAAACAAAAATTGGCATAGCAATAATTATTTCAAACATATTCCTTCAGATTATACACGTTATGCGAGAAAAATTCCCGTACAGCACGATTTCCTATAACGAATTCATATAGCGCGTAACGTATTATACGGGAGTACTGTAATATACACTATTTTTTATGCAAATTATTTTACACAACAAATTAATATTATATCAGCAATCTAAAGAAGAAGATGCCCTGTCACTGGTTGTTGTAAGTTTTTTGACAATTAACCTTATATGACAATCGAGTCTTTACAATATCAATTGCGAAGATAGATAAAGAATAAAATCAAATTTAAGAGGATAAAACCAAGCGTGCAGATTATTATACGTATATTACGTACATCCTGTCGAAAAGTACAAGCAATAATGCGAATCTAAGCTAGTTCCATGCAATCGAAATGAAGGATTAACGCTTACGTTCGTTATTACATAGATAGGCGTGAGTCTATCCGTGCGTGCACTCGCGGCCTGTTTAGCGGTCTGGTGTACGTGAATGACGCTTCCCATAAAATATTCAAAGCGCAGCGCGATAATGGCTGTGCGTCCAAGCATATTAAACATACAGACGTAGCTGGCCGATATGGTGTATATAGGTGATTCAACATTCGCAGCGAAGTTCCAACTGCAGAGATATATGTACACTGCGGTGTGAACTTCACAAAATTGCATGCAAGTTCGACTTTCTCTACATGTACACTGTAATCTGAGATGCATCAGTTAGTCGATAACGAAGGTAATATGAACTATATTCGTGATCGGAATCACACATATTTGTTACGCAATGCATTTTTTTGTTAAAATATTGTAGTCTCGTTTCCTTTAGACACAGGTTTAATTTAATTTGGAATATACGGTTCAGTTTATAAAGGATAAGCAACGTATATTTTTTAAATACAAATTTCTTTATGTATCTTCTCGAAAATTTTATTCGGAGATTAGTTAAAATTTCTTTAAGGTCTGAATTTTTTCAGACATGGGACGTATTGTGTGTGTGTCTAGTTATTTTTAAAGACTTGCGAAAAACTAAATAGAAAAATGAGATCAAAGCATAAAAATTCAAAATAACGAATCCAATATGGCGAAGAAAAAAATAAAATATTATCAAATTTATTTATTGTTACAAAAGATAAAATTTATTTTAATATTACAAAAATAAAATAAAATCATTTATTACAAAAGAAATATAACATCAAAATATCAAATTGTAATGAAGTTTGAATTATTTGAAGTTAAAAAAAAAATTATTCAAAAGACAAATATAATCAAACAAGAAATACTATATAAAAATAAAAAAACTGGTAATTCTACAATATATTACTAAATAATGTTATAATAAACATTTTATCGATAAAATTGATATTCATTACTAACAAGACATATCGGTAAAAGTTATATAGAAGAATTAAAAAGTCCTTTTTCCTTGTATCTGTATCAATTTCTTCATTAATAATTTACATATACTATAGATTTTTAGTACTAACAGTAGCCTATATGCGGAAGAAGTCACGTATATACATTTGCATACATTCTGCAATAAATTTTGTAATATTTATTTTGTAAATATATAATTTTAAAACCAAATACTACTATTTTTTTAAACAAAATCAATTTTAAATCTATTCCCGTGAAAAAAATTAAAGAGAGGAACATTATCATCCTTGTTTTTCTTCGATTCACTATGTAATGTTGCCATATTTTTATGCATAACGCTCTAGTAACAAATATTTCTTAACTTTAAGTCTATATATATAATGAATTGAATAATATTTTAATGGAAGAAATTGTTAAGTTTTCAATTTAAATATTTATTATTTACGAAATTACTATCCAAAATGTAAATGAGGAGTCATAATACTATTTTCTCCTCTGTAATATAAATATCTTTGAAAATTTATACAAAACTAGTTTTATTTAAGTAATTACCATGCAAAAATACACGGAAAGAACAATTTTACTGAAAGAAAATAAGATTTTAGCTGGATTAGAAAAATAATTTTGATGAATTATCAAAATAATAATGTAGAACGCTCAAACCAGTTGCTAGAATGCAACATTTGTTGCAACATTTCTCATTATTTTTAAGGTCCAACAAAATTATTTTTATGATCAATAAAATTATTTATATCCAAAATTTTTTAGATCCCTCAGCAAAATCGTTCTTTTCGTGTAATACTGCGCATCATGTCGAATCTTCTGTCTAAATGATTAATCCGAGAATTTTCCAATTTAACTACGTAAATAATAATTTTTTATATTTTATGATTGTATTTATCGCAATATTTCTCAATTAAAGTTTAAACAATTTCCTTTAAATCAAGCCCTAATAGTTTAATATTTATAAAAAATATGATTTTTTTTAAGACGCTACATGTATCACTTTAATCCTATATATTTAGATATTTTAGAAATTAAGATTTGAAATAAAAATTTTATCAAATTAAATTTTATAAAAATTTTAAAATAATATCACGCGCTTCGATATAAATGTAGGGAATGATATATTATTATCTATAAAATTATTAATTTTCCACGATTTTTCATTAGAATCTGACTTCAAATTTAACCGCAAATTTAACAAGGTATTTATTTTTATTGCCTTATATTTAATTTCATACTTTGGATGGCTATAACGCATTAAAAGAATAATTTTATATGCATCAGCCGACAAAAGTTGCGACCAAAATTTGAATAATAAAGAAGTTAGATATTCGTTCGAATAGCACACTAGCCAGCGAGCCTGGCCCGGTAATGAAACTCTTGTAACAAAATTTCATACACGCGATGCTCGGTTAGACCGTACAATCGCTTGTAAAATTACCGGCGCTTATTAACCGCGCAACAATCTTGTTAAACAAAAGGTAAATTTTTTAGCGGATCCAATTAACCGCGAATGTATTATGCAAATCATAACCTACGCGTCAACAGGAAAGAAATTGCTTCCTGAATTTAAATAATTTAGTCAAAAAGAGATTAAATATTCCATTACGTTGTTACGTCTCCTCCATCGTTACGGAGTAGTCTCCGCCGCGAAGCAAGTTCACGCGATAATTCAACTCTCGCAACAAAGTTTCGCCATGTACGCTATATCCCGCACAGCACAGGCTCTCCAAAATTGCGCTTTATCCGACTGCACTGTTACGCGCTTATAATTTAGATACTGGTCCCGGATCGCGAAATAAAAAAAAAGCCATGAGAAGTAGGCAACCAGATAGAAGTATCGTATCATAAGTGACGAACGACACTATTCTCAACGAGTCAGATACGCCGTAGTAATTAGACATAGACTCTACTTCCTTTCTTTCTTTCTCTCCAGATCTCTTTCTCTCTTTCTTCACCACTGCAGACAATAACCATGAGTATAACCATTAGAATCTGTTATGTTCAACGTGAATATCATTGAATCGAGCGGAATTAGAGATGTTTCAATGTACCCGAGTAAAATAGTAATTTCACATCCGCGTATACCAGAGATAATAAAAACACGTACTGGCGAAATGAATCGTTACTTTTTCTTCGGTGTTGGAAAATATATCAGCAAAGACAAAAAAATTTGATATTTAAATAATAATAAGTGAGAGTAAACCATGTAAATAATACAAAAAACCTTCTTATTTGGATTTTAACGTCTGGTGATTTCTGTGTGAATTTATATACATGGAAAGAATGATTTTGCTCAAGTATCTAAAAATTGAGCTAGATACAGATCTGAAAATAATTTTATTTGGACCATCAAAATCATTATGTAGGACATTCAACCGGTTGGTAGAATGTTAAAACTCTTTGCAGTATTATCATCAACGCTCAAGCGCTCTATATTTATTTTGATGGTCCTACAAAACTATTATCATATCTAGCTAAATTTTTAGATACTTCAGCAAAACCGTTCTTTCCATGTACATTTTCCAGTTCTATCTAAACTTCATGATATTTAAATATTAAAAACATAATATATTATAAAAGCGTAACTCAATTTTTTCTGAATTAATAAATATTTTACTCACGTTCTTGATATTTCAATAGTACGTGGCTATATATTCCGTTAGTTTATACTGTAATGTAATCTTGAATTTGGCAGTTAAGAATATGCATTTCCTAGTTTAACGTAGCACGAGCTAATCATTGAAAAGATAACGAATTCACCGTAGCGTAGCAAATATTTCGCGACTGAAAAAAAAGTATAGATAGAGAAATCGAACTGTTATCGTTATATTGCGTAACAGCATGCGCTTCGTTCACAATCGCGAATTATATCGAATGAACTTTTTAACGCCTTTTCGATACCGAAGATCATTAATCCGTCGTGTACGCGAAACAAATGTCCGAGGAACAGATTTATGGACCGACTAATTCTCTCTTCCACACGCCTTCTAATTTAGGATTTGCGGAAACATAACCGATATATCACCTTGCTGTCTCTATTTACGAGACGAGAGATTAGCTATAAAGTGAAAGTAAAGTAAAAAAAGACAATGTAAAATAAAAAAAGACAAGTATAAAATATAGATATGTATAAAATAAACGTGTAAACTACAGTTAACATTCTTGAAGCCGAGATCATTTATACGAAGATAATATTCAATAATAAACTATAGACTTGTATACGATTTCGTTTGTGTGTATGTGTGTATATGTACTATAATACAAATAAATTAATTCTCACATAAAAATATATTGTATATTATTATGTAGAAAAGAAGTTGATATTAAGAACTTCTATTTACATTTTGTACAATAACTTTGTTAATAATCAATATTTAATTTAAAACTTAATGATTATATTCGTCAAAATGTTGTTCAATCAATTCTAGATTTAAAATTATGAAATATTTATTACTTACGACGTTATTTGTAAAAATATGGCGACACTGCATAATGAATTGAAGAGAAATAGGAGTGATGATCCTCAAAAAGGATATACATTTACAAAAGTAGACTTAAAAAATTGATTTTGTTTTAAAAAACACAATATTTGATTACAAAATTATATATTTACAAAAAATATTATAAAAAATATTGCAGAATGTACGCAAATGAAATGTATACATGGAAAGAACGATTTTGTTGAGGGATATAAAATTTTGCTGGATAAAGATCTAAAAATAATATGTTTGAACATCAAAATAATTTTGTTGGAATCTTAAAAATAATGAGCAATACAGCAAAATATGTTGATATTCTAGCAATTCTAGTTTAAGCATTCTTCATTTTGTTTGAGCGTTCTTCAATTATTTTGATAATTCAACAAAATTACTTTTCTGATTTGCCACTTTTCTGATATCCAGCTAAATTTTTAAATCTCAGCAAAACCGTTCTTTCCGTGTACACATAATTTCTTTCGCATATAAGCTACTGTCAGTATTAAAAATCTATTGTATATGCAATATAAACTACAGATTAACAATAAAGCTACAATCAACTTATCGAACAATTACTTCGAAAACATCACAGAGATATATCATCAGTACGGGAACTACATTAGTAAAATGTCATATCATTGTTAATTGTGCAACTCGAAATACAGCTAAATACAATGTTATAATGAATGAATGTATGTACATATATTCGTATGACAATATGCTCAAATTTAAGAAGAATGAGAAAATCTGTAATTCTAAAATGTACTTTGAAAATGTTTCGAAATGCTCGAAAAATAAAAATGTGTTATAATGCTGCCTATTGTGTATTGTCTTATTAGCGCCATTTTGTGTGTGTGTGTGTGTGTGTGTGTGTGTATGTATTTAATGGCGGGCTAAACAAATAATTCCATAAATAATCGCTAGAATTTGCCTCTCTAACAGCGAAAATATTAAGAGAAGCCATTATACCTATGCGATAATATTACTTTTTATTGATTGTTTGAAATAAAATAAATCTTCTCGTATTGATACCATTTTTTGTAAATAAAAATTGTTATAGTTTTCAAATATTAATGATGTATTATTTAAATAAATTTAAAATAAATTTATTTATTTAAAATAAATAGGTATTTTTGTCATATAATTTTTAATATTTATGTTTAATATGATATCAGTATATAAACAAAGTTGGAAAACGTCGCACCTAAATCATCGCAGACCAGAATGCAATTTTCAATTTTTAAGCTTTTTATTCCTGTATTTTTATGTTAATATTAAAAAATACTTTGAAAGCAGATAAAAAATTTTTTAATATTATTTTATATAAAAATATGTAAATCATTTATCTATGTAACAAACATACCGAAGAATAGAAGAAAAACCATTTATAATACTAAAATTGAATACTGATCAATGCAAAAAATAATAAAAATGTCAGAAAATAATATTTCAACATAAAGAATTGATGTTCATTAGGAATGAGAGGAAATTACATTCAATTCATCGATTTGAATATACTGATATTCGGAGTAGACAAATAACACGATATGATCCCTCATATTTCCATATTGCGTTCAAACAGTTGCTGTTATATCCTAACCGTTGCTTGTCTTTCGATTTTCATTATCCATTCTACACATCTAGCTTCTATTGACCTTCGGTACATATGCATCAATTCATTTTCACTGCCTGCAAAATGACAGACAATGAATATTCGAGAAATCGGTTCACATATACATATACTTTATAAAAGAAATCATAATCAAACATGTCATTTTATTATTTTCTATATTACTTGGAGAAAATGGTTAAAATATAAAAAATAATTATATAAAATGCTTGAAAATTCATGACAATGCTGTAAAAAGTTTTAACATTCTTTTTAATAACCAGTTTAAATGTTCTAATTATTTTGATGGTCCGGACAAAATTTTCAGATCTGTAACTAATTAAATTTTTAGATACGTCACAAAATTATTTTTTTCTGTGTATCTATATTTCTCTAAAAAGTTTATAATTACATACTAGTTATACTATATACTGTTCTTTTTTATTTATTCATTTTAAATGTGAAACATGAATAATTGTATATTCCTTTTGAGTCATAATTTTAAATCCACTTTTTGCCAGAAATGACGATTATGTACAAACTAAATGACTAATTTTTGTATACTTACCGCAATTATCTTTGACATATATGATACCTATAGTAGAAGAGACCGGAGCAAATTGTGAGTTTTTTTAGTGATTTTTAGAAAAAAATGGATGTAAGATTTTGAAACATTATATACGTTAAAATACACTTACATCTCTTAGGTATTAAAAAAAAATATTATTCTTAAATATATCATTGTACAAATAGGTTTAATTTTAAATAAAACCGTGAAAATGTGACAATTAACTCCATACTCAGAGTTGATTATCACACGTTCCAAGGATAGTCACATGTTCAGGATTTTTTGCAATAACGACTTAATGTACGGTAATTCATATTAAATTCTAACGATTTGTCGAATAAAGATAAATTATGTATTTTCACTGCTCTAACGGATACAGATCAGAAAAATAATTTTGTTAAACCATTAAAATAATTATGTAGAATGCTCAAACTAGAACATTCAAATTTTTTGCAGCATTGCTCATTATTTTTTCCAACAAAATTATTTTCAGATCAGATCTGTATCTAGCAAAATTTTACATCTCTCAGCAAAATCATTCTTTTCATGTGAAAATTGTATCTTAAATCATCGCTCAGATAAACAGAGATATTTTCACCTTTCACATAAAAACATGACAGGATGTTTGAAATCTGTAACCGCAAAATAGTACGTCGGAGATCATCCCGTTCCACTGGGACCGATACTATTTTTCAGAATGATTTCACAACCTATTAAACTTGTCGGCGATCGGCAGGAGGGCACTCTGGCGCAATTTGTCGCGTGGCTCGGCTGTCGATAATTCGAAAATATATGTTCATGTGAACGGGTCTGAGGCGAATCGAGTTCGATGAAGTAAAAAAATCGTGCTGAAATGAGGTGGCATCTCGGATAACTGCGATATACTTTTTCGGGATTCTTATTCGGTGACCTCACCATGGAGATTGCAATTTATTATAAGACGTGATCTCTCTCTAAATGAACATTACAAATCGTCAATTTGAGAAAATAAGCTAATGATATGATAGTTTGGGATTACTATTTGGGAGTTACTATATATTTATGAACCATTCAAAAGTTGTCTTTTCGGTGGTGCAAAAGAAAATTTTCATTCACAGAAAAAAAAGGATAATTTCTCGGTTCCATCTTACATAGAAGCGTTATACAAATTCATGACTGTGTCGAAGTTAGCTGGTTTTGCTCAGTTGAGAAAACTTTTCACGTAATTTCTATCTTAAATTCATTATTTCAATTGTTGGAGTAATTTGGCAAACAGGTGTCCGCAAGTACTTTATAATTGCAAAGAAGCCGATCAATTTCAATAAACGTAATAGAATCCCTATCTATGAATAATTCTTTAATTGTATTGTCGACATTCGTTTCTCTTGAATATTAATATTTAAAAATATTTCGACATTCAAATATATCAATTTATAAAAGAGAAAAGATAATAAATTACACTGAAAACCAACGCAAATAATTAATAATTACTTTACAAATGTATATAATTTTCCAAAAACAAGTTTAATAAAAATATTTTTTAACTTTTCCAAGTATATTAACCGAGTATATTAACTTACAATACCATATGAAAGACGGCACCTTACAAACGGGAATAATTCGAGTTCAATCACTGTTTCATCTATTTAAAGTGATTCAAAAAATTTATAAAAATTCATTAATAGATTTTCAAGTTTGTAATAAACGTTTGTACTTCATCTTGGAAAAAGATAAAATGTAATATAATTTAATCACCGAAAATTAATCAAAGATTGGATAAAAGCCTTATTTGATTAAAAAAATTGTAGCTTTTTATAATAAATGTATATAGAAAAATGACTTTAGAATTTTCTAATTTAGGTATAAAGCTTTGAAATAAAAAATATGGAAACTCCAAATTCTTCAAAAAGCATAATTATTTACATGAAAATAAGTAATTTTCAATAAGGAGCAAAAAGAAAAAAGCACGCATTTTTTTATATAAAATTTTCTTCATCACGAGATTCTTCTCCGAGAGATTTTCGACGTTTCTTTGTTCGCTCATAATAAGGCAATTTGACGCCTTAATACTCTTTAAATCCATTTTTTTAAATAAATAATTTTTTTAGAAAAACTATTTTTAAATGAAAGATATTAATTTAAAATAGAGAGAGAGAGAGAGAGAGAGAGAGAGAGAGAGAGAGAGAGAGAGAGAAAGAGAGAGAAATAGAATACTTACAATGATTTTTGCAAAATTTTTATTTTTCACAAAAGGCCGACGTTCAGTACAAACAGGAGTCACTGGATTCCGACACAAAAATTAATTCGATGTGTTCGTAAGGAAATTGATGATTTCGACCTACCAAACAAAGATTTCCCCTATGAAGATTTTGTAGGAGAGGATAAGGAATGAGGGAAATTTTTTTTGGAAGTTACAAAAAACTTCCATAAAAATCGGTTGGACTCGAAATATTCTCGTTTATAAAACGATTTAATATCATCAAGTTAAAATTCAGTATCGATGCTTCAGTATTTTAATATGAATCAATATGAATCATCACAATTTTGAATATTGTTACATGTTTCCAAGAGTATATATGATTATTATATATTTCCTAAACAAATATTCTCACTACATGTAAGAATATATTTCTCTTTGTTCTTGAAATATATATTAGTTATAATATATGTTACTAATCGTTAGTTGAGAATTTATTTTACTATCATTTGTATTTGTTTCATCGGTTAGTTTCGATAGTGCTTGTACGAGTAATGTCGCGAATGCTACCCTTTCTCTCTCTCTATTTCTCCTACAAGAGCACCTAACATCGTCTTAGAGGAAAACTTGGGCTTGGAAACAGCAACAACAGCAACACCCCTAGATTAATCTAAGACTCTCTTGCGCTAAGGTTTCGCAGCTTCGTGCACTACTGAAACTCCCAGTATCAGCAGGCGTAACTTGCCACCATCGCAACAGCCTAAATTAGTATTTACTGCACTGTTATTCAAATTACCGTGCAAAAGTTCTAAAATAATCAATGACTTCTTTCGCGTCTCTTACTTACTTAAACACGGTAACTTTCCTGAGACTTGGCCTATTCGATGCAGTTTCCGAAGGTCTCACAAACATATTTTATGTTAAGTAAATACGAATCTCTTGTAGCACGGCAATTTATATTAATTATGTATATCGATCAAAAAGTATCTTAGTATATACAAACATCGTTTTTTTTTACTTAATATCAAAATTGATTGTGCCGTATTATTAAACCGGTGCTCTAGATCGGTATCCAATAACTGTCATGCGAAGGCTATCTATTTTACTCTAAATTAATATTTTATTAAAGTCACCGAATCTTCACGGAGCGAGCCTGTGTATTATTTATAATTCCTTATGACCTACATAATTTTATTCAAGCAATTTCCGCGCCTACGTTACTTTCAATCTCATTAACTGATGTTTATTTCGCTAATCAAATATATTACGTAAATACAAATTCTTACAAATTGTTTTATAAATAACAATGCATTACGTCAAAGCAGAAAATAGATTGCATTTAAATAAAGTCATAATCAGTACCATTTAAATCTAATTCAGTGAGGATTCCCTTTATCATAAAACGTCCGAATAATGACGCACGCAGTGCATTTTCGGCAGTATGAGCTCACGCAAAAAGCCCTTTTATAACGTCGATCCGACCGAGCAGCCGATATAGCCAATATAGTGGCGCGGTCAAAGAATCATATACGATATTATTGGCACAAAGGCTGCCGTTACAAGCTACAAATTACCCGCGAGCATCGCGCCAGAGGCAGCGGCCGAAGTAATAGTGCCACGGCATTCGACAGTAAGCCGGCTTAGAGGACCCTTCCTTCTGCCACGATACCGGCGCACCTTCGGCGTTATGCTAACTGACACTATGAGCTACTTTGCATTAATCGTCCCAGAGAAGTTGCCGCGAATACGGGACATTAAGCTCGGCTTTTCCCATGAGGCCACGCCGTTCAGTCAAACGCAAATGCCGCCGCAATGGAAAAGGATGGTTACCAGATCGTCTCTCATTCAATCCGAGATACATTGAGAATTTAGAAAATTGTACACCAATTGAAAAATATACTATTTGAATATTGTGTAATGTCGCATCTTGTAAAAAAAAAAGCACACTCGTATTTGTACTCATAGTTCTCCAATATATTCGAAGATTTATAACAAAATTTTATTTTTTATACCTTCATTTAATAAATGTTTAACAAATGTTATTCAAAGTTACAGCTACTTAATTTAATATATTCAAAATTTCCTGTATAGTATATATAATAAAATACTAAATCCTGCATAAACAAATTTGTAAATAATTTAATTGCACTTTAACTTCGTAAAAATTAATTCGGCTGACAAACATACACATTTCGCGCACAGTTTCCCCGTCTTATTTCAGTTAGTAAATCTTTGAATATCGCTGACGCGGCTGGATAGATTCCATGAAGAAATCAATGGAGAGATCTATGGAAATACCTTTTCTTGGCTCGACTTCGCGAGAATGGGAAGAACAATGCGCCGACCTGGGAACATCTTTTATACAATTATAGTTTTTACGCGACGCGATCCGCCCGGAAATATGGATGCGAGAGGGAGGTGGAGACGGGCTCGTGGCAGAGGTGGCGCAAGGAAGGGAAAAGAGGGCGACAGAGATGAGACGAGGGGAGCGAATAAAGAAGGTAGATAATAGCCAGGATAGAATTGTTCTAAGAGCAAAAAATCCGATCCATCCCGAAGTGTTATCGGATGGCAGAGACGCTCGCGAGCCGAGTACTGCTCCGCACCCTCTTTCTAAAAATGCCTCTAGAAGAAAATTGCTTTATTCGCGCGGCGTACACATGGCAGTACCAAGCTGCTGCACTCATCTTGATATGACCAAGCCTCGCATACAATTAACGAAAATTATTTTTACAAACTAAAATCAAGTTTCTATTTTCATCAAATATTTTTATCAAATATTTGAGCGATAAAAAAAGATCATAGTCAAAGTATTCTTTTGTAATTTAAAGACAAAACGTTTGTTTTGTAGTTAATTCACTAGTTCAATTCTATAAAATGTACAAAGTATAAATGTCAGCATTGTATTAATATAGCACTTGACATCAACTTGGCTAAAAAGAGCAATAATTCATTCAATGGAAGACGCTTCTGAAAATATGACGAATGCAAGCAGCTTCCAGGTAGGAAGCTGTAATCGCGTCTAATTCCAGCACGATAATAATTGCAAAACTGACGTTGTGATGCTTTCAAATCAGAGACAAATGCTTGTTCGTCCTGTTCTCGGGAGACGAGTGTCCTTCACGAAAGATGTGATGCTACAGCTGGATAAGTATGGGCGAAAAGGAAGAGAAGAGAATAGGATAAAATGGTGCAATTAAATACTATGCGCCTGTTCGCCCCGTTATAACTGACCTAGATTCGACATATAACGAATCTACTTTCCCTTTCAAGTCTTTCGTAATTATTTCCTCGCGATTTATCACAGAAACACAAATATTAACAATGACTATACGAAAAAAAAATTAGTTACAGCAGCAAGAATCTGTATGTGGTAACTAAATTTTAATTGTAATATAACTAAAGTTCAGTTGTGACATACCTAAAACTTTAGTAACGTAGCTAATTTTAATTAGCTTATAAATAAAAATCACAAAAATTTAGTTACGACAGATATTTTAATGAATAGAACGTGTTGCAACGATTAGCTCACGTGACATAATTTTGCGAAAGATACAAGTTTTGATGTTTCTAATAATATTTTGTATTATTATACCATTATACTAACATATTTTAGTACATATAACTTTCAAAGCCCTAAATTAATTTTTACATAGAATCAAAAATTATACTATCAAAATATATCTCATTTATTTTTGTCTTTGAACCCAATAAATTCCTGCATAAATATTATTAAAAATAGCATTAGCAAATTCAGCTAAGATTCAACTCTAATCAAATAGAATTTATATTTAGTCGATGCATAATCATAAATTTATTTTGTGATATATATGGCCATAGTTGCCAAGCTTCTTAGTAAGCCCTTAAAAATGTTTGTAAAAATATATTTATTAAAAAAATATATATATATTTATTACTCTTATAAAGAAAATTACTTACAGAATTAATTTTGGTCAATTGGATGATGTAATTTAATAAAATGTGTAACATAAAAAACCATATAATCAATAGAAATAATCAAACAATTTTCCACTTCGCATACGTGTGAATAAGATTACTTGATGATTTGAAAACAAGACCGAGACTGATGAAGTGAGCAGTCCAGCTTGAGAAATAGTTGGGAAATGTTGGAAATACTTTGCGCGCAAAGTCCTTCCGCGGCGATATTGCATTTCAACGTGGAGAGTAGAAAGACGAAATTAGACGCCTTAATGCTCCCGTGCATTAAAGGGTTTCCCACTCAACTTCGCCGACATTTCCAGCATCCGCAATCGACGATAACCGTCGTGATTTTTCAACTCTGGAAAGCTTTAAAGAAAAATTCCTCGCCCGAATAGTAATAACATTTTCCAACGCGTACGCACATTCCTACAATGTAAGAGACATATTACAGGAATACATAATAAAAAACGTAATTAATCTCTTTAATAAAAAAGGAATTAAACAGAATTACAATTTTTTATTTGCCAATTGATTCTCAATTTTATAAAGTTACTAATCTTGTGACAGTGTGACAATATCTAAGAAATATCTAAGACTCTCTTTAATATATCGACAGAAACGCGAGATATTGCACTTCGATACTCAAAATATCGTCACTTTCGGTAAAGACGCATCTTATGACGCAATATTTTTACACTGTTAGAAAATTTATGTTAAATATAACACATTTCATGTGTCCCAAACGGTCCACTCAAATTATTATGTTAATTTGACATAAGATGAATATGTTAGAAAGTAACACAAACATTGTGTAAAAACAAAAAATGTAACATTTTGACACAATTTGTGGAAACATTTTTCTTCAGTAAAATTAACATTTATAATATGTTAAATTGAGACACGAACATTCTTCTTTGATTCATTTATTTTAGAATTCATGTTTTTAAATTACATTATTTTTATGTTATTTGTTCACTTACTCATAAATTATGTTATTTTTACATTAAGAAATGTTAAATATCAATTTAACACAAAATATTCAAATAACATAATTACACTATGTTAAATTAACACTCAGACATATTAAAAATTCAACATAAAAATTTTAACAAGGACCGTTTTTAACACAAATACAAAATGTTTTTTACTGTGTAGAATGTAATAAGATGTAGTTCTCAAAAGAAAGATCAGTGCACAATAAATATCAAAAGTTAAATATTAGCACCTCATCCTCAGTAGTCGAATTGGTAAGAACGTTCAGAAAGTAGGGAGATCCAGGTTCGAATTTAGGGCAGAGTGATATTTTTTGCAATAAATTCTTTGCAGTGTTTTAAGATGTTTATTAGCGTCATTATTATTAAAAGTGATCAGTAGTTTGTGATATTACTATTGTAGCTTCATTTTAGAATTGCGTTTAAAATCCGATAGTAATCGGCGAGCAATTTATAGAACTGGGAAATGTAGTTATAAAATTTACATAGAAATATTATTACATAGGCACTAGATCCGCTTTGATCGAATAATGCTCTTTTCGCTTACAAAAGTTATAAAATTGCTGAAGGCGATAATACAAATGAATGAGTTTACGAGTTCATTCTTTCACGCGCGTGCTGCATATTTAAGCGGACTTTGCTTCTTTTGCTTTTAGTTGCCTTCAAAATGTATTAATATTTAGAAAAATTGCATATTTGCGCCAGGCAGCATTATAATCTGCCACGTTAAATCATTGCTCGCACGACAGCAAACTACGCCGCTGAATAAAAGGCGCAAAATTCGCGCGCGTAAGTAAAGAAGCGAAGAGAATACCGTAACAGAAACACTGGGAGGAAGATGAATGATCGCGTGGCGGGCATGTAACATGTCTGTAACCTGCAACGCCGCCGGACGTTTTTACAGCGTTAGCGCGATTACGTATCAGGGAAGACGGGACTAGAGAAACGAACGAAGCAATAAACACTGCAGTCTGCGTATTGCAATAATCGGTTCACATTTTCTCTATCTTTCTCTTTATTATATAGATGCATATACTTAGCTAATAAGTCAATGTAATTCTTATAAAAACAAACAACCAGCATTACTTCTTCTGCGATCTGTAATTATATTCATGATAAATTGAAAAATTACAATAGAATTTGATCTTTTCATTATAAAAAATGTGTTTCAGATTTTGAGATAAATATGAAATATGAGATTTTGTACAAAAAGAAAAAAATAAGATAACCAATTCCTCAATATTTGTACAATCTTTCAATTGTAGTTTCAAATATCGATATCAAACACTAGACCAACTCGGCTATATATGCCGCATTTATCAAAAATTTAATTTATTAATCTATTATTATTTAAGGGGGGATTCTAGTGTAACAGGCCAAAAAATAAGCGATTTTTAAGATTTTTTTTCTAGAAAACTATTAATGATAAYCAAATAAAACTTTTTGGGATAAAAAGAGACCTTCTTAAGGTATCAAAAAAYTTTAATTATTTTCAGTTTGCATTATTATAATTTCAATATATAATAAATAATCTGGACCCCTCTCTGAAATTTTCCGTCCATTGGCGGGCGTTGTAATGTCTCTCCCGGTTATCTGAAAGCAAAAAGCGAAATAT